>CM049182.1:22129849-22416502 GCA_026770425.1 Boechera divaricarpa | reverse complement strand
TGACTGCAACAAGTACTGTCCTAAGGAATGCAAGCCTGGAACCTGCGTCTGTTCGTGTGATTTTGGTTGTACATGTACCTGTTATAAGACATAGAGGAAAAAGAGAAAGACTATCAAGTATCTATAAAATAGTGTTTAAATCAATTGATTATTCTTGAAAACATATCTGTGAAGCTAGTATTCAATACAATTGGAATTTGAAACAATTGAGCACTCAAGGCCTGAAACAGGTCCAATCATATGATCAAAATCATGTCTTCATGTTCCAAATCTGTTTTACATTTCTTTTAGTGCTAGTAAGAGCTTCTGAGAAAGCTCCGTCTCTGTAGAACGTTTGTGCACTCTTGTTAAGAATTTTCTAAGGGCGAGAATCACGCGAAGAGGGTTCTCGAGATGGACGGCATGACCAGCCTCTGGGATTTCAACCATCTCGATGATATTCTTGCTTTTACTCATCTCGCGGTACATTTTTGTAGCAATTTTCTTGAATTTGACATCTTTCTCTCCGAAGACAAGTGAGATATTTGTATCAACTTCCTCCAACTCTTCCCACAATGACCTATTTTTCAAAGGACATAGCATCATTGTCGTCATCAAAGATCATCGCTTTTGAATCAAATCCATGGAAAAAAAAAAAAAACGTTGCAAAGATGAACTTACGGTTGTCTCCCACTGCTTAGATCCGAGAGGAGCTTTGCAACGCTAAGGACATCATCATGTAGCAAGCGGCTTGCAACTATTTTTCTAAAATGGGGATGCCTTCTCAAACTACTCATTGCAAAACTCATTCATATGAACATGAATCCAAGTCCAGATAACAAAATCATCAAGTTACAAAAAGTCGTAGTGTATTAAGAGAGTCACCTTTTCCACAAGCCTCCATTGTACCAGTTCTCTAGAAAGATTTCTAGTCCATTGTCAACCATCATTCGTGTTTTAGAATCATCTGTTGCACTTCGAAGTTTCCTTGCCACTGGATCCTTGAGCCCGGGGCTCCCTGATACCATGACAGCTCCTTCGATCTATAGAACAGCATCCAAATTTCATTATACACATTATTTAACAATGTTCAATTTTCAGAGAAAGGGAACCCACCTTTTTGCTAAACCTCAAAGCCATGTACAGTGCTATTCTTGCTCCCATGGAATATCCAACGATGGTAACTTTCCCAGGAGTAATTTGCTCAATCAACTTATACAGTGCCTCCGCTATCATCTCCATTGAGAAAGTTGGGGCCTTCTGGGTCTCACTAGCATGATTTTGTACCCTTGACCTTCCGTGACCAGGAATATCGACTGAAATGCATCTCACAGATCCCGAGATACCCTTCATGATGGGGATCCATTCTTCACCAGTTCCCAGAAATCCATGAAGAAACAAAGCTACACTTCCCTGAAATACATTACAGCAGAGTGAAAAACAAGGAAGAAATTGACCAAGAACAGCTTTACGTCTTTTAGCTTTGGACATTCAAAATCACAAAACAAGGACAATCTTACTTCTGCATTTTGTCCAACGTCGTGGATTCTTATGAAATGAGAGAAACCATCTATATCCACCCTCAGTTCATACCTCCGAACAGGAACCCCTTTACTGGTTCTAACAATAACATCGTTGTTTATCTTAACATCCTTTAGATTTTTACTAGCATCAGCAGCAAATCCTTCGACAAATCCACTGTAAGGGCTACGGAATATCCCTAAAGTATTTATCATTACGTCTTCACTAAGCCATCGGTAAGTTCCAAGACCATGGGCTACAAAAGGTGTTGTTCCTTGCTTCTGCTCTGTGGATGCTTTGACGTTCTCCATCTCCAAATATGATGCAAATAAAATATATGCTGATAAACCTAGGCCACTTTCGTATGCGGCACTTATAACAACCATCTTTCCATGCTGCTGTGCCCACCGAGCAATCACTGCTGCATTCTCAAACCCTCCCACAACACTTGGTTTAATAACCTACGAATTCCAAGTATGATAAAGCAAAGTCAAAACTGTTTGATATGCAAGCAACGAAATAATTTACCAAGATAGAGCTGATATATTATTGATCCTATTGATAAAAACTAAAAAACCATCTCCAAATCAATCAAAAAAGGGAGGCAAGACGAAATGATCAAAGAAGAAATTAGCACAAGAAAGAACATATGTTTTGACAGTCTCAGGCTCATGTAAATGACGTAAAGAATGACCAAGGGCTTACAACAGCAACTATTCCAGGATGGGCATATTTGGTAAGCATACGTAGAGGACATTCCTCAAAATCATCAAGAGTCTCATCAAGTGCCACTGGTAATCCAGTTTCTTCATGAAACCTTATAAGGTCATTTTTATTCTGGACAGGTTCCTGAGATATACAAAAAAATTTCACTGAAATTATATAGGCAAGAGAAATCAGTTATTTTGGAGTAATACTTCAGAACACAATCAGATTGCAATAATTCATACTGTACCAGACCTCAATATATTTCAAATTACAGCTTTTCACCAATAAACCAAACTTTGTAGCCTCTTCAAAAGTCCAGCGACAATTTGCATCTGCACGGAGTTCAATTTGATCGCCAACAGCTCTCCTTACTTCTTGCATAACTAAAGCATCTTGAACAGAGTTCAGTCGACGACCAACCTGTCATTTTAGGCAGGTTTATCTCCCCAGTCAGTAATCAATAGCTTGAAAATTCGCAAAGTGAGAAAGTCAACCACCTCAATTTATGTATGAAAATGCTATAACTAACCAGCATAAAATAAAATAATAATCCGGCTATCTTAATTGACGATTGAGTGTAAACTTGTTTGTATGATTAAAAAACGTTGGCTTACTTTAAGTTTAATAGCACTGAACCCTTCTTCAACAAGTTTTTTAGCAACGTATGCGACCTCCAGTGGAGTACCTTCAGAATCAAGAAGGGCACATATTTGAACAGAGTGTGGCTGAGCAGAACCATTTTCTTCTTTCTGATAATGAAGTATCCCCAACAAACTAGAATCATGTCTTACTGCCATTGCATTTAGAAGAGCCATTTCCAGACCACATCTGACACTCGGGAAAATCGATGATGCCTGAAAAAAGAAGAAGGAAATTGATAAGCCTTCAATTATGATTCCCAGGCAATTATTCGTCTGTAGATAGTTTTCTATTTCTTTAACAAGAAGATTACGAAGATCGAGAATTTTTGCACCTAGCAAGATTGAAAAAAAATGAAGAACTAGCATTCTATCTTGCGCAATAGTCTTTTACTTTGCAATTTCTCCTGATAGAGAGCAGCTGTATGGATTAAACTAATTTTCTTCTGACAGAACTAAGGCTAGGGAAGCTTACAGTAATTCCAAGTTCACTCCAAATCCAGGAAGAAATCGAGCCATTTAACAAAAGAAGCATGTAACTAAATTTAGCTCCATTCATGAGGTGAAGAATTAACTGAAGCTGCCCCTCAACATCCATTAAGTTCTCTACATTACTGTCCAGAGGTGCAACCTGCTCATGAAACACAATACGAGAACATGATTCTCAGTGGCACATGTAAGTAAAATACAAGCTAATCATCTTGCGGTGGGACCTGGGAGAAGTAACACAAATGTAAAAGAATGTACTATTTAGTGATGAAAAATTAAAAAGAATAAAATAGTCAACCTCTCCATAGCCAATGCTTCCATCCTCCAAAGTCAGGGACAGTATGAAACCTTCTCGATGGAATTGAGAGAATTCATCAGAACATATGGTAGGTCTGTCACACAGTTTGACTCTGCAAATAGAGTTTTTATTAGACAAAAAGAAAAAGTAAACGGTAATATTCAGATACTGTCTCTGACGAATTCTTACCTGTACTGCGAATATTGTATTCCAGAGACTTGGCAAAGAAGTACATTTTCGATCATCGGATGAAGAAGAGAACTGGCCAAGATAATGCCCAGGGAATTTTCTGCAGCTTGGCGTGCAAACCTCTCCAAAGTGCTGTGAACGAGTATTCAATGTCAACAAAGTGCACGAGAAGTGAGGACATGTAAAACCCAAAAATATAACAAAAGCCCAAAACAACCTATGAACGATTGCGTTAGCGTTTATAGAGCTTTCAACCTCCACAATGCAGTCCATCTCTTCCACGCTGGGTACAAATAGAGCATCCTCAAGTTCACTTTTCGTCCCAACGTGTACATACCTCACACTGCATATTACGCAATTTGGCTGAGTTATTTCTTATTATAAACCATGAAAACCCTACATAATCAAGGACATCGTAAATCATGGAGAACCGACTCGACTATAGACTAAGAAATATATACAGTGAACAAATTAAATGACCATCTACGCTACCAATACTGGATTACTTTTTCTTGTATGTTCTATAAATATCTGTGCAATAGTCATGCGTATATAAAACAAAATTAACGTGGAAAACTTAAAACTCCAGATAAATCTTATCCATTTTTCTTTTCTCCAAAACCTACATTTTGTAGAACCAGAGAACATTAACATAATAGCAAAGTGGGAAAGGAAAACGAAGTAAAAAATGTTAATATGTTTTTTACCCATGTGCCAAACACAAGTTTTCAATGGAAATGTCATGTGATGTATAGAAATACTGATTTAACACGCTAGGCTCTGTTCTCTTTGCAATAGGAAGAAGTCGGAAGATTCCACCTCCACGGTTGTTTATCACAAGAATTGTCATTGGTTTCCTTGCAATCCTAACAAGTCAGATTAAACTTCAGAAATTAATCGCTAAATTGACTTATAAACCACGGCATATCTGTTCGGTGTATAAAATCCACCAAGAGTGAAACTACAACAATAAAACAGAGGAAAAGGGCTACCTCTGCTTCAAAATTGCCAATCCATTTGTATCATGAAGGAAAGAGATGTCCCCCACCACACAGACCACCTGATATACGTTGTTTGACCAAACAGGAAATTTAATTTATGACATGGTAAACAAAACACATGAGAAAATGGTTCTGAACATCTTTCACTTCACGCATAAATGGGAAAAAAATCAGTTCAAATCTTACTCTCTTCTTGCATCCTACAGCAAAGCCAGTGGCCGAGCTGAGCAACCCATCAATTCCACTAGCTCCTCTATTTCCAGTTACCTGTATCCATTGACATGGTAGTTCTGCACTCAACATCATACCTACCACATGAGAATAATTTTCTGAACTACATCCATACATATCCACGTCCCTTATTGGCATACTATTCCCGATGTAAAGAGCAGATTTAGAAGTTAGTGCTTTAGAAAGCGTATGTGCAACGTAAGGTTCGGTCAGGGAGCTTTCAGCAGATATTTGAAATGACATTTCCCGGGCAATCTGCATAAAAGAATGAACTATTAAAAGCAGTAAAGAGGTAAATTAAAGCATATGTTTCCGACGTATCGAACGCGGTCATGTTTGATCTATTAAGATATTTTAAGGAAATAGTTTGTCTGGAGGACATACAACGCCATCCAATGCCTGTAGATGACCATGCAACTTGCTTCTCCTCCATGGAAATTGAGATTTAAGCACGCAATCAGCAAACTGAACAATGTTGCTTTGGACCCTGTGAGTGACCAGGTGTGATGGGTCATGTCGGCATGGATGCTTATCAACCAAAATGTATGCAAATGGAAAGCATTTCTCTAGCACCTGAGAAACTCTTTTACTTGTTATCCGACTTCCAACCTATTTCATATTACAAACTTAGTCAGAACACATCGATATAATTAATACCTACTCACTAAATTCTCGGTTTGAAGTTAGCATATGTTAAAAAGAACCCTAATATAAGATGCAGATAAACGATCTGGTAATGTTTCACATAGTTCCGAGTTCCTCATATTTATTGGAAACTTTTTCAACACGTTCCAAACCCAAAGAAATTTTCTGAATTGAGATGTACCACAAGATCCCCTACAGTACCTTAATCCCTCCGTCTATCATCTTCAGTACTTAGTCTTAGAAGCATTAAAAAAAAATTAAAGAACGATAAATTTACCTGGATAACAACATCAAACTCTATCAAATTCCTAACAGAATCTGAAAGCAGGGCATGATCAAGTTGATCAACATAAGCAGGGGTCCACTTCTCAAGAAAAGATTTAAAAAGCTTGCGCAGCCGTACACCAGACAAGACATCTGCAACTACAGGCCACATTAGCTCTTTAGCCAACAGAAGCGAAGCCCAAATTTCATCCTCCGAATGGATTGCACCAATAAGAAGGAGACCCTTCTTAGCCTCTTTGATTACTTGTAAAACCTCAGTAATCTGGCCAGTTGTTACACCATTGCTTTTAAGGCTTTGTACTTGAAAATATTTCGTGAATGGTTCAGCATTAGACATCCACATGTCTAATCCATTTAAGCAGTTTGCTGACCAATTTGTTGGACTACCATCAAGTGGATCTCTAAAAGGACAATTGAGATGTACTGGTCCACAAGCAGAACCAGTTGCCCAATGTAGAGCAGAGTCTACAGTAGTAAGGACCATCCGGACTGGAATAAGATCAGTTGGAGGAGGAAGATTGAAGAAGAATCTGACAAACGAACCGAAGTGGTTTATCTGGGACAGAGGAAAAAAAACAAAAGAAATTGAAAAATATAGAAACGGAACACGCAAACAAAACCAACTGGGATACCGCACGTGTATAATCTCGAAAAAAGGTATTATCTTGACCTTACTTGATTTATTGCTTGATTCGCGCCAACACCCTGGAGTTCAGGAGGACGATCTGCAGTAAGTAGTAGCAGTGGTATAAAATCCTCACTGGCTTCAACTACCTGTATTTGTCAAAAATCTTTTAAAAAATACCCTAAAGGAAGCACAATTGCATTTGGTGAAGTATGTAGCATGCAACAAGCTAATAAAATAATTTAGAGAAGCATAAATGAGTACAACTCTGACCGCTGGAAGAAGATTTGAAACAGCAGTTCCTGATGATGTTATAATGACTGCTGGTTTGAGGGATCCTTTAGCATAACCAACAGCATGAAAGGCAAGAGATCGTTCATCATAGCATGCAAGACACGTTGTAAGGGGATGGTTGGCAGCAGCAATTGCAAGATGGGAAGACCTCGATCCAGGAGCTACACAAAAATACTGTGGCAGTATGTTGTGACAAAAGTCATTCAAATTTGAGATGTTATTTCACATGATTGACAATTTCAGCTTACCGTCAAACCAAGACGAGTGCATTCTTCAATTATAGCTGATGCCCAGACAGCATTGATATTAGCCTCATCTTTCAAGAAGCTGCTCACTTCGGCCTCCTGATTCAGCTGATAGCAAAAAAAAAATATATATATATATATGTATAAAGTAATAAACTTGAGAATTCATACCATCAAAGATTTTCAATATTCAGAAAGTCCAATGCATCCTAATTTTATTTTTTTCTTAAAAGTTGATGCTAACTAGAAAAGCCACAAGGTTCAAAAGTCACCAGCCACAAGACAGTCCTAAACCTCTGAGCTTAATTACCATGAGTGTATGATGAACAGTCTCTCACAAGCAATACAAAAAGTAGGCCTAACCATCTAAGAGAAAAAAAAAATGATGGCCATATTTATATCTCAACGTACCATGTTGTTAGAGAAAACAACGCCAGGTGAAAGCTTGCAATGGAACTGACATGACGATTGGATATTTTTCTGCAACAAAAGATGGCAAATCAAACCATATACAATCCAGAGCATCTGAAGAAAATAAACTCCAACGGACGAGCTTCAAGGAAGATAATTAAACTGAAATACAGGGATGAAAATTACCAGGGTAAAGAGGATACCATTTCCTTGGCGTCAGCCTGATCTATCCCAGAAAAAGTGAAAAACCCCAAAAGCTCCTTCAGAGAAAAAAAAAAAAAAAAAAAGCATAATGATGAGTGGGATGAAAAGGAAACTAAGTTTACATGCTTAGTCCATATAAAATTGTAAGTAAAATCCATGTGGGTCAAGCGGGTAAAACTATATTGTAAAAGAAACTTCATCAATTTCGCCTGAGACTGAGAGTCATCTAAACAGACCCAAATGGAACGCGGATTGCTAGATTTTTAATATCAGATGAGGTTTAAGTGACTCTCCAAAGATGAGCAAGATAAAATTCGTGCAAGATACAGTTTGATAAACAAAGAAAGAAATAACCAGATCTATTCTTTGCATCTTGTTCAGCTACTTAAAAATTGGGGGACAAAGAACCTAAGTAAAGCGTGTACCATCTCAATTGGATGTATCTCTTTTACACTAAACTTCGCAAGAGAACTTTTTAAATGTTTGAACCCATGCTCCTCTAAATTTGGGCAGAAATGACAAGAAACCTGCAAGAAAATGAACCAAAAATGAGAAAAAAAAAAACTGGACAAAGAAGAAACAGACATATCCAATGGTTTAACTTTTAACTTGACAGGAAATGTTGCATAGGAACTAATGGCAATTACCAAAAAGTATTTAACTCTTCATTTGACTGACAGATGTAAAACAAATCTGCACTAAAAAGGTTTCAATTGATCAATTCTAAACTAAAGAAATCAGATGATAAAATCATATTCTTGTTTTGAAATAATGTTTTCAAATTATTTAGTGTTGCTTCCAAACCACAAGCACATATAAGTTACAAGTAACTTTACTTATAGGTATGAGCTGTCACCGAATTCATGTGTATATAAAGAGCACCGTAGCACATACATTTTTACTTCCTTCCAACTTTCTGGAGCGCAGGGAGTTGCGAAAACTGTGCTCTAGCCTAGGCTGGTAAATTCTAATGTCGTCATCTCTTATTCTTTTGAACACAATCGTAAAGGAACACTTTTTCACAATGATGAAGAATATGAAGATTTAGTTCCCTGATTCCAGTAAATTAATAATCAACTTTGGCACAGTTTTGCATATATTGTTTAGTTTCCTCAAGGAGATAACACAATGCTACATGAATAGCTAAATGCTTAGAATTGTTTTCAGAATCTTACTTTAAATTGATATCATTACAGATGCAAAAGAAAGTGTCAGAACATAAGCATACCTGAAAAAAGGATTTCTCATATGAACTAATTGATTGCTCGAATCTGTAAGAGAGAGAATCATTCCATGCCAGTGTAACTGCTAATATAGAGATCTCCTCACGCTCATCTAACTCAATCTGTTGAAATTTTGACAATCAAATTATGTATAATGTAAGAACACTTGTTACAAGCACATTAACCACCACCCTAGATCCAGTTTAGATACAAAAAACAATGAGATAACATCAACTACCACCCTAGCCCCGATTTAGTATCACGTCAATCAAGCAAAGTGATACAGTTCAACATCTTGATGATAAAGTCAATGCTACTTCACCTGAGGAACGAAAAAGTAAGAATAGCCATTCTTGCTATTTACAGTAGAGTATTCGTTGAAATCAATATCTGGAAATCCATAGGCCGTCACCATAGCTGATTCATCTGAGAGGAATCTGCAGAAGTTAGTTAGCTTAACTACTTGAAGTGAAATGTAGCACTTTAGAACATGCTCACAACAGACTAAAGCACATTCTTACTAAAGAAACTAAGTACAAAAGAGAGTGCAGTCCTAATTCCAAAAGAGAACATGCTTACGTTTTCCTCATACTATGTCCCTTGGAATCGATTGAAGATGGAGGAACGAAAGAGAAAGCAGTCCCAATTCCAAAAACACCGTGGGGTTCCTTTACATAGAGCGATTTATAAGAAGGCTCCACAGTTTCCTTAGAGAGGAAAAACACAGGAAATACTCCGGAAGACGTCGGTTGAGAGCAAAACCAGAACAAAGCTTTTGCCCTTGGAGGCACAGCCACCTACAAATTCAAACACATATTAACATCTGCCTTAACATGTATAAAGTAACAAGAAAGCGAAGATATGAAAAATCCGTACTTGAAATCGCAAGACGCCACTAGAAGACTTAGGAGGATTAGTCTTCAATTCATCAACAACTTGCTTGAGACTCTCGAGACCAAGCTCAAGAGTCAAAGCTGGAGGCAATGTACGAGTCACACACACTTGAACCACTAAATCATCATCCAAATTCACCTCTAAAGCTTCTCTACTCATAATCGGCCCATCGAACTGTACTCCTTGAGCGACCTAGACAACAAAAACCAAATCAAATTGAATTCAAAAAACATCAAAACACCTCAATGTTGTTCGAATGGGAGGCAAGGAAACAATCAACAAACCTCAATGTTTCTTCCGATTCCATGAAGAGAAACACGAAGAGACTCAGCGAAGGAGAAGCGTTGTCTGCTACGTCTGAAGGAGTTTCTAGAACTGTAACGAGGGATTAGAGAAGGTAGAAACGGAGGATCCGAAACTAGAAACGAAGATCGCATCTTCTTCGCTTGTGAATCAATGGATGGTGAGAGGGTTTTAGTTTTGGATAAGGCGCACAAGAATATGATTTTATGAATTTTTTGATTAATAACTGTAATTTTGTTTTTGTTTTTGATTAACGAGTATGATTAAATGGCTGATCCAAATTCCAAGATAGTATAACAAACCGGGGTTAAACCAAAACCTACAACACATTGATTATGAATCTGTTTCTTCTGGTTTGTGGAACTATTTAGGAAGTCGGTGAACCGTTTCGGTTATTTTCTTATGTTTAAGTATAATTAAATCAGACTTTATAGGACCAGTCGATCCTGTCTAACAAGATACACAAGCAACCAGGGCCAGGGGGATCGAATCGATGGTACGTTCATGCAGAAATTAGATGGGAAGATAGTTGTGACGTGAAGGCAGAATGACGAGGTGGTAGTGTTGTGGAAGTGTTACTACGTGGGTTTGTGACGTTGGAGGGTGAGGTGGTAGTGTTTGTGGAAGAGCTTTGGCAGAGGAGGAAGTTGTCGTAGTGACGTGATGAAAATATATTACATAATTTCCAAATAAAAAATTCATTCTAGTTCCTTTTATTTCTAAATTACATAATTTATTGTAATGCTTATTTACTATTACTTATGTAAAAGAATATATATATTGCTATTTTTTTTTAGAGTTTAGAGTTTCTATAATCCCCTATATATTATTTGGGGAGTACATTTATAAATAAACATAAAAAAATGTTAATATTTACATCATATTGCCATTACTTCAAAGAACAAATTTTAATATCTCATTAAAGATATTTTAGTCATTAGTTATTATGTGATCATTTAATTAATTAATTAATTATAATTTTTCGTTTTAATTAATTAATTTATTTTAATTTTTTTGAAAAGTAGTTAAATTAGGTACCCAATTAAATTAAATGAAATATTGATTTATTTTCCAAAAATAAGAGATTTTATGTAAATTGCGAGTTTTTTTGGAAAATTTTAAGTATTTATGTAGATTGTCAAAAAAAATTTACTTCTTTATAGATTATAATTTTCGTTTTAATTAATTAATTTATTTAAATTTTTTTAAAAATTAGTTAAAATAGATATTGTGAAGATTTTTTTAATTTAATTAAACACACTAATTAAATTAAATTAAATGTTGATTTAATTTTGCAAAAATAAGAGATTTGATGTAGATAACCATTTTTTTTTAATATTTAATGTTAATGTTAGTTATTCTTTATAATATCAAATCTATTAATAGATTTTTAGTAGATTTAAACATGTTAGTTCATATATGACTTAGTTTTACATAGTGTACAATTTAACATAGCAATGTAACATGGTAATTTAATTTTCAAATCTATTTAAATTATAAAATTTGGTAATTAAAACAGAACAAAATATAATTAAAATTCTAATAAAAATTATCCGGAAATTTATGTTGGGAACAATATATCCCAATATCCAATATCGCTAATAATACTATATTTCAACAGAAAATATAATCTTCGAAATTAATTTTAGAATATCATGGGTTAATATTTTCCAAACAATCTAAATTAATATCTTAGAATGTTGCAATCTTCCAAAACTTTACTTCTTTCTTCGTTAAATCAAATAAAATATTCTGATTTTATATATAATTTTTTCAATGGAAAATTTTCAATGTCGTCGAGTATGAAAGATTGGTTTTATATTTCTGATTACAAAATGTTTACTCAGATATTACAAAGATTCGATATTATAAAAACTGATATTATAATTTTCGTAAAGTTTTAGAAAAATTACAATTTTCTAATATCCTGATTTTATAAATTTCGGATATTTTTCTATAATTGCAATTTGTCCATGGTATAGCACGGAATATATCCTAATATTATGTTTTATGTCAAATGGTCACCCAATATCAAGTCGGATAAAACGTATGCCATTATCATTTTTTTTTATTTTTTCGCCAACTTTTGAGTGTAGCAGTCGATTTTATAGGACAATTAGCTGAAGACCATTTTTTCTTAGATAGACACATGAGTTGTTGTTTTTTGTGCCCTCTAAGAGATGATTCCAATTTTTCTTACTCCTCATATCTATCCACCTCTTTCTATTGGAAGCAATAAGAAAAGTGTTTATAAATATATACATAATCAGAGTATGGAGATCCACGTATGCAAGTCGGTGAATCTAAGAAAATAACTAGGATTTTTCTTGTCGACGGCAATGTGGACGAGATGTCAATCGTTTGTACTATAAATTTATGTTTTGTTGGGAGAGCATGTTTCGCATGTTGTAGCGCTTGATGTAACTCCGCATATATGTATTAAAGGTCTTGTCGACTCTACACAGTGGTTCCTGGTTTAGTGATGCAACTCGCCAAAATGCTAGTTTGTTAGTCGAGCTACGCAGAGCCGGCTCAGTAATTTAATAGGCCACAAACAAAAAGAAATTTGGCCCGACTAATTGTAAAAAAAGAAAAAAAAAGGGAAAATTTTTAAAAAAGAATTCAACCCACCCACCTCAAAACTACTATGAAGCCTAATTACCAATTCAGCTAGTAACACTTATACAAAATTGTTGGCCGAACATTTATTTATTATATTTACGGTCGCAAGCATGGATTTGATCCGCTTATATTCAAGGCCGGCTCTGGAGCTACGAGAGCTTGTTCGGAAATGCTAGTTCGTTGGTTGAGCCACGAGAGCTTGTCGTGTACTTGTCTTTCTATAATATCAGGTATTTCGTTAATTTGTTTTGGTGCAGCTATATTAGTAGTTATAAAATCACGACGACAATATCTATTTATGAGAATACTTAATGAATAAGTTTGTAAAAGTACATTCAATAAAATAAACCTTTTTCTCATTTGCTAGTAGTAATTTAGAGAATTATCATTTACTTAAATTAATATTATCACAATCTTGCTATTAATTATTATTTTTCCTTGAAAATGATATAGTAAATTAGAAACCTTAGAAACAGAGAGAAAAGGAGATAATATAGAATACCAACAAGAAATCTCACCACTAGAGTTTTAAATTACAATCTATAATGGTCCATAACATCAGCAAAGTAATTGTTTCATTGTTGTGAGTATTTGCTACTGTCACTTTAAAGCTTTAATTGACTGTCATTAGTCACCCCTTCAACAAGCTGAAGGATTAATTCGATTAATAGTCTTTCCTTTGAACTGAAAATTTAAAAATATTAACTAAAATGAAATAATTATCCATATTAGTCGAGAATATTAAAAAATCTGATTTACAGATTAAGAATAGTATTTAACTGATAGTTTTAGCCCAAACTGTGTTATATGTATAAAATAAAATAAATTAAAAAAATGCTCGAAGACGTGGAGAAAATCATTCACCACATACACGTTTAATCAAGTTCATTGAAACCGTCTCAGCTCAATCCGTGACAAGGGGGACCAGCGATACGAGAAAGGACAAATGGTGTGGTTTGCCACACAATCCACAACATATTCTCAATCACTACCGGCTTCTATTAGAAAAGTTTCTATTGCAATTTTCAGTTTTTTTTTAGCATAAACCCACGTATTTGTAATTTTTTTTTTAGTTTAATACAATTTAACATTCAATTCCAAAAAAAATTCACAATCCGAAATATAAAAAGATTTTTGTTGGTATCATTTGTAATTTACAATTTTTTTCTAAAACCTAGAGTAAGTAAACTACAATATAACCTCTATAAATTAATACCTCGATAAATCAATATATTTCGTCCGTCACAAATTAATTTTTTGGCCTAATTAATATATCGATAAATTACTAACTCTATAAATTAATTAAATATTATCGTCCCAACATTATTAATTTATAGAAGTTTTACTATATAGTCTATATGAAATGTTTCATCTTTTCGATTATTATAAATATGAATATATATGAAACTTATATTAGAATATATCAAAATAATATATTATTCCATTAAAAATAATTAAATAGATAAAAATCAATTCTAAGGAGATTTTATATAAATGTTTGACATGTTTTAATATTGGTTGTTTGTAAATATTTAATTTTATTTACTCTTTTTGATATTTATTTAATTTATAAAAGAAATTAATAGATTGATGAAAGTATTTTTTATTAAGTATATGTTTGTGTTTTGAAATACTATTCACATTTTTTTTATAAAGAAAAAAATAAAAATAATTAAATATAAGTTTTTAGAAGATTATGTTTTAATAAAAAAAGAATATACTTTTACTTTGAAAAAAATAATACAAAGATATTGTAATTAATTCTAATAAGGTGTTTGGTTACATGGATATAATAGAGAAAGATTTGTTTGAAAATTAAAAAACTTAGATATTTATATCCTTAATGATTTTTTTTTTAATTTTGTTATTTATGCCAATGACATATGATGTAATATTCCAAACAATTAATTTAAAAATTTCTCTTTTAATATTAATAGGATTCACCAATTGATGTAATAAAATAAGAAAAACAAGAAACCTCCAGCACAAGTGACTAAAATAACTTGCTGGACTACTGATTAGGCAACTATGATGAAAAAATGACTACGTAATCTTTTAAATTTCTAACTAATTGGATCCCTTTACAATTCAAAAAACAATTAGAGTTTCCTTGGTCGTTCAAAATTGACTACTTATTTTTTTTGGAGAAAATTACCGTATATGTCATATTTTTTTAAAACATAACCAAAAATGCCACAATTTTAGAAAGTGACCAAAAATGCCAAAAGACAAATTGTAGATAATTGTGCAAATGTCCATAATACCCTTACCACTGCAAATTCTTTCTTCGTGTTCCTTCCTCGAGACCTTATCATCTTCATCATCTCTTCACAACTAGAAACCTTAATTTCGAAATCAAATGACAAAATTCCCAAATCGAAACAGAGGATCCAGCTCAATCCACGAAATCGAACTTTCCATCCGTGGGATTCGGGTCATCGGCATCTTCTTCTCCGGCTAAGAAATTAAGTGCAGATACATCGGGAAATAAGAAAGGGAAAGGGAAGGAAGTGGTGAATTGGTGTGTCTCTGTGGGAATCGGTGTTTATGAGCGAAGAAGGTGCTACCAATGCAGAGGAGCAGAGACGAAACGAGAACGCGTTTCTTCTCACTTGGCTTGGGCTTGCTGGTGTCATCCTCATCCAAGGAATTCTTCTTGCCGCTTCAGGTACTAAATCTGGACAATTGCGTATGATAGGAATTCTTCTATCATTGGTTCTCTCTGTATTCGGTTTTTGTTTTGTTCTCTCTATCCACAGTTTCTCAGCCTGATGCCACCGTGAATCTTGTCCTTTCTCTCCTTGGAGGTAAAGGAAGATTTGGATTGTTGCTTCGTGGTACGAGAACTTTTGATCGATCTATGCTTCAAAGCTATGTTCTTTTGAATTGTTTAGGAACATGTCATGATTCATGATATCATCCCTCCTTTGTTATATTTTGTGTTTTATAGTTTAGGTTATGAAGGTTCTTAAGTTGATTGATTGCAAAAATTATTCTTTTCTTTTGAACTTGCGATGCTAATGGTGGAGTTTTTAGATTCAGTAGTCTCTGTATACATTGTAGTAGCAGGTGATAGTAGGATCTCCTCTTACATAATCAAGAAATCAATCCCTTAATATCAAAGAAGGCAAATTTCCTCTCTTTCCTGGCCATTCGTTACTATTAATTCATTACAATTAATTCTTAGTTGCTTCAATCAAGGTATGTTAGTTGCTTTCTTACTTCTGTGTTAGTTGCTTTCTTAATTCTGAGTTTTCATGGTGGTGTCGAGCATTGGAATGTGATTCTGTAAGATCATATAGGGTTTTGTTTTGGGGATGAATTTGGGAAATCTGAAGCTCTTATTATCAGTAGCAATAATAATTGAGAAAATTACCTGAAATTGGAGCATTTCATGAAATGTTTCAAAAATTTTTAGCATTTTCTGAGATATTCTCATAGTAATTTTGCGAATGGGTTTTTGTAACAATATGTGCTGAATTTGTTAATCTGATTATACATTGATGATACTATATTAAAATAGTAAAAAAAAAAAAAGTCAAATGCGAATAGGAGTGAAGAGAGGGTGGGACATAGAAGCTAATTATACCAACAATTGTTGTTTTTAATTTGGGAAGACCTTCAGAGGATGAATTAACCAAGGATACGGGTGGAGCCGGTTTGCAAGCCCCACTTGCAAAAACAGGTCAAGTTGAGGGAGGGGAGAAGGTAAATCACAAATATGATAGTTTATCTTTGTATTAATTGGTCATGATTAGTTTTGGTTGTTATGGTAACATGTCAAAAGCTTTTTGAGTATAAAACGTATGCAAGATCACCCGACTGAAATAGCTAAGAACTTTACGATCGATGGGCATTGCGGTTCTGTTTCCTTCATCACATCCATGACATAACACTTCTGTTCTGGCTCCAATAGATTGAGACTTCTTACAGATGGGAACTTCAAAGTATGCTTGTTCGGTCCTTCAGAGGTAAATTAAATTTCTAACCTTTTTCATGGCTAAAAGTCAGTAATTGTTGATTCAAGTGGATGAGAACATCTACAAGTATGCAATACCTTGATTATTGGTAACCATGAGGATTCATGGTTGCTTCTCAATAATGTTAAAAATGAAGATCATTATGTTTCGTGCGATGATTTTCTTGTAAACAGGTTAGTTTGAGAGATCTCCTCCGGTATGGTGCTGATGATGAGGTGCTAAGGAAAATTATAGGAGCTGCTCTATGTATTTAGTTGCTTCATCTGATTTTACCAACCGTCACAGAATTGTCACGAAATCTTCCCTCTGTTTTCGTTTGTGTTTGAGACTTTAAAAATTCACAGTGGGTTTCAGGTGAAGAGGAAGAAAGCTGCACATGCCAGAATGCTTGACATTGCCAAAACAGCAAATAGACCAATGATACACATCAGTGGCTAAGCTCTGCTGACGTAAGTTCTTTAAGCCATTGTTTATGATTAACGAGAACCTGGAATCAGTTAATGTTTAAACATAACTACCAACCAAATAAGCATTAGACCAACAAAATATCTGATTTGTTATGTATTTCATAAAAATTATATACTTCACTATTTCACTTTCTCGAACAACTTGTGTAGTCTTTTAATCTTTGTTTCGATTAAAATATTTTGACAATTGATCTCGGTAACAGAGTCTTTGATGCATTGAACCGTTTATTGTACATTGCGTTTTGTTTTAACTTTTACGTGATCCATGGTGTTATATTTCTCTTTACAGGTTGGTGGATTTACTGGAAAACACCCCAAGGAACATTGAGTTTTATATCTAGTAAGAAGAATCTATCCGTTGTTCCCAACTTTGTGACAAACTTTTTGCAAACAAGAAGACTGAAGAGTTTCTCAAAATGTTTTTCTCTGTATACGTAACAGACATTGTACAGGAACTCAGGATGTATTTGTCCATGACGTGGACAACGACGCCTTCGTCCACGACGTGGACCACGACATCTTTATCCACGACATGGACCACGACATCTTTGTCCACGACGTGGACAACGACATCTTCGTCCACCACGTAGATCACGACATCTTCGTCCACCATGTGGATCACGACATCTTCGTCCTCCACGTGGACCACCACGTCTTTCACGTGGACCATGACCAGTCAAGGAGTTTCACTAGTTAGGGCCAATGCTTTTCATAGATGTTCCATTCCCTAGAACCGGTGCTTGGACATTCACTATAATAGCAGCGATCCTTGAAATGCCATTTTGATCTGCTGTTTCGTCTAATTTCTGCGGCGTACTGTTTGCTGGACTGTTTGTGAATTTGCTGGTGACTCTTGGCCTGAGACAAACCAACATTTTACGAAGATTTTTTCCTAAAAAAAGTTGGGCTATGGAATTTTTATATTTAATTTATGTGGACAAACGAATGTCATATGTGTGGATTAAAAGTTAACATAGTTGTATTATTTTGAGTCACTGAAACATTCGCTCATGATGCTTCAAAAATATTAGTTTGCTTAGTTAAAAAAAACTGGGTTGTTTTGTTAACTTATGCTTGCTTACATTATGTTTGTCCACGACGAGGACCACAACGTCTTTGGCCACGATGTGGACCACGGCGTCTTTGTCCACGCCGTGGACCATGACGACGAATAGACATGATGACAATGTCTACACTGTAGACAAAAAACACAAGACATGCCGCGTTTATGTACACCAACAGTGATATAACTGCGAATCTTGGCCACGGAGGGCGATATGACACTTAATTTATCACCAATTAAATCTAGAGCAATGTCAAGAAAGAGACGACCAAGGGGACAAACAAGGCCATCAATTAGACATAACCACTTTGGTCACAGAGTGGACTTAATGAATTTGTCCATCATGTGGACCAAAAACACAAACTATACTGCGAGAGTTGTCAACGGAGGGGCAACCTGGCGCTGAATTTATCACCAACTTAAGTCCAGAAAAATAGGCCGAACAAGTTTATCCTACATAAAGATTCTAACTGAAAATCGATTATTTTGTTCATGTTTTGTCAGAAGACGTTGCGCAAAGGAAAGAGAGAAAGTAAGACAACACACACCAGTGAGCGTCGGCCATAGACTTTTGGATCTTTGAGCATGGATTTGAGAAGCAAGCAACTTTACCAATTTGAGAACAAAACAAAGGAAGCTATTTCCAGTTTGTTTTATTTCCTATTGCACTCAGACTCTTTTCAAACTGGTGAGAAAAGAACATAATTGGTGCCATCTTCAGAGAAGAAATTGTTGTGCTTTTATCACTAAAAGCTTGATCAAATAATCGAGTATGTGTCTCGAAATCGATCATTTAATTCTCCCATTATCCCTTTGCAGACTGTGTAAACGTTTTCAAAGTCGTGTTCTTTAAGCTTCTTTGACTTTCTTATGATTATTCTCTTACAGTCTTTAGCTTCAAACAAAGACACAAAAACTGCTTCTTTTACTCTGTCTTTCTCTGCACGAAAAGAAAAGAACCGAGAAATGAGAAACATCTTCTTTTGACGTCCCAAAATCACTACTTGCAAAAATTCAACAGAATCAATTATTTAATCAAAGCCAAATTCTCTCTAGAAGACAAAACACCTCATTGATTCACAAACCATTGATCAAGTTCTACATGCATAACACTCATATTAAATATTCTCTAGAAGACAGAACATCACAATGATTCACAAACCATTCATCAAGATCTACCTTACTCTAAATTTCTCGACCAGTAATCTTCACATTCACTAACTTTTCCCATATACATTGCTCAAAACATTAAAAATCTGTTTTAGTGTTACCTGAATAGCAAAATTTAGATATCGAAAGCCTAGAAATGTCTTCTCCAGCTACGGAACGTTCATCGAGCTTTTCTAAGAATATGATAATTGACCTAATCTCACATCTTCCATAAACATATAAAGTTTTTTGCTTTGATTGGATTAATGAGTCAAACAGAGCTAATTGAATACAAAGACTAAAACCCAGAATCAAAATCTTTTATACGTGTCACAGAAAATCGAAAAAGTGAAACCTTTTTGGTTTGCCAAATTTGAAAATCCTAGAAATGGGGTCAAAGGACTAACCCCGAGGAACAAGATGAGGAAGGAGAAAGAATCAATCTCTCTTTGGTTGAAGTAAATTAGAAGAACAATCGAAGGATTTGGTACCTGAAGTCGTCGCCATGATTATACGATCGTTAAGGTTCGATTCATATCTGAGGCGAAATCTCAAAGAACGAAGAAGAAGGAAAGCAAATGTGGCATTTTTGACTAAAATCCATATCCCTAATCGTTCTGAAACTATAATTTCTGACTAAAAGTGAAGCAAAGAAGGAAAGCTTTGATTTTTCCTTCTTAACACTAAACACGACGACATTTATGGCATCACCGAAAAAGAGACGATTCAAGCCCAAATGGAGAAGATGAGTAAAGTTACCTTCTTTTTGGAGAGATTAAATGATGAGTTTGAGAGAAGGAGATAAGAAGAGAAAGCAGAAGCACTAAACACGGCGTCGTTCATGATATCTGAGTAGAGGCAGTTCTGTTTTTTTATCCCGCATCTACATTGCTTCTTTTGGCATTTTCGGTCAACTTTTGAAAATGTGGCATTTTTGGTTACATTGTCTTTCGGATGTGGCATTTTTGGTCATAATCCCTTTTTTATCCTTAAAAAATAAAATATATATAAAATTAAATACCTTCTAACGTATACTTATAAGCGGGTCATAATCGTAAATTTAAATGTTAATTATTTGGAAATACATTTGAAAAACAAAAAGTGTATAAAAACCGCTTCACTGGTCTAACGTCTCGCAATTTCGAAACAGAGAAACTCTCATTCCCCAGAGAACGTTTTCGCGAAAATTGAAATTTCAAATTCTTCAAATCCTGTTATGAAAAACGAGTAAGATGTTTACATAATCGCATGGTGAAGCGATTTTATTTGTCTGTCTTCTTATAATTCTTGTCTGGTTTCGTTGAATCAGTTCAAATTTGGGATCCAAGGGTTTTGATTTTGGGTTGATAACCTCCTGAAGATGTATACGAGTTATTAATACGGATCGTGTGATAGTTCTACCAAATCCATGAAGGTGAGTGTTCTTTTTTTGATTTTTTTTTGTTGTTTTTATATTGGAATTTTACTTGATCGGTGTATATGCTGATTTGGGAATCAAGGGTTTTGATTTGGAATTTAGTGGTTTGATGGTTCCGAAATCGTCCAATTAGGGTAATCTTGTACTTGTGAAATGGATTTAATTTGGCGATCTAAGAGTTTTAAATATTCTGAAACAGTTTCACAAAGTCTACATGATGATTGCCATATGATTCAGCGATCAAGTTGCAATTCATATCTCAATTGAGAGACGGGAGAAAATTGTGAGTTTTGAAACACTGTTTATAGTTTATTTATTCAGTTGGGTTAGACAACATTATCTGTCAAAATTAAAAGATGACAATTGAGCATCCACTCAAATTTTGGCTCTGTAAGATTCTAACTAAGTTTTTTTCTTGTCGTTGATTTTATTGTTTGTGTGTGTCTGCTAACAAAATGCTTTGGATATCTCTTTCTTCTCGTGTCTCTTGCCTTATGCAGATCTCTTTGAGCTGCAGAGAACAAAATTTCCAGAGGCGATCATGTAGCCAAGAGAGGTCATGTAAAGTAATTCTCTCCCTCTATACTAATAATGTCTATTATCTCATGCAAAACAACACTCAAACATACTCACACAAAACCTCAAACACGATACAACAAATGATAAGAACAAAATCACGTAACTCACAACAATCTCAAAAAAAATAAAAAAAAAAGACTCAAATAAAACAACACTCAAAGATACTCGCACAAAACTCAAACACGATACAACAAATGATAAAAACAAAATCACGTCACTCACAACAAACTCAAAAAATTAAAAAAAAAAACTCAAAACACACTCAAACACAACAAAACTAAAACACAAAAACACTAAACTCAACACTCGAAACCAAAGTTTCACTAAAAAGAACTAAAATACAGCACAACACAAAACTAAATACAAGAAATAACACAATATTTTCACAAATAATATCTTTCATTATTGGCAAGAACTTTGAGTTTCTGTTACGGATTCAACTTCAGGTGATGTATCTTTCTCTTTCTTTTCTTTGTCTTTTACAACTATTAATCATTTTGTTGTCAGAGCTGATAGTATTCGAGAAGTTATGAATCGTTTCAGTCAAAAAGCTCACATTTAACTTAAGTATTTGTCTTAACTATTTTTGTACTTGTTATGCTACTCTAAAAGATAATTTTTAGCCACTACAAGTGAAAGCAGTGCTCTGTGACGGAAAGAAAGAGGTAATTAATATATTTATCTAAATATATTTGATTTGTCACTTTTTTTCCTGTGACTTCATGTGAAGGGAAACTCGGGGATGATTCAGAATCCAAGAAAAAACTTTGAGACTATGTTGTCGATGCATTTTCAGGTGAAGTACCTTTCTTTACTCATTTCTCTTCTAGTATCAATATCTTTTATTAGTCTTTCGCAACTATTAATCATTTTATTCGTCAAAGCTGATGGTATTCGAGGATTATTCAATTCTTTTAGCCAAATGAGGAGAACCAACTTGAAGCCGATCTCGATTGGAGCAGATATAGTAAGATTTCCATTAAGCTTCTTTCTTGGCGTTAATTTTGTAGTTTTATTTTATTGTCTTAGAATGGTTTTGTATTAAGATATAGGATTCTAGAGCTAAAAACTAAATCAAAGGAAGCGAATTAGTCGCCCTGAAAAATGAAGTCTACTCAAGAAGCCGATTTACTGAGTCTACAGAGAGAGAAGATTTAAGGTTAGGCTTGTTTGTAAGTGCCTCCATTATTATATAGATGTGTCTGTCTTTATTTAACTTTTGCTTGTGAGACCTCTGTTAATCTTCTATGATTATGTCATGTTGATTATGCCATGTTGGTTTTGATCATATTTGATAAATCTTTTGGATAATCATGATATGAAGATGGATGGTTGGTTTTTCATGATTTTCAGTTGGAGGATTTTATCATACTCCATTACTCTGTCAATATGAAAAGTACAAATTTGACCAAACCATCCTTGGAGTAGACTCTGTAAAATTCGTGATAGTTTCTTTCTTCACATCACATTCATATTTATTTCAAGCTCACGGTGATTTCATGTGAAGGAAAATCCGGTGATGATTCAGAATCCTAGTATAAAACAAGAGTTTTAAGGTGAACCTTTTATATAATGTTATTTTAGAAAGTTCTGTTGTGTTTAACTGACTTGCAGGAAGAAATAAGGCATATCATACTTCTGTATCAGATATAGATCTCAAAGGTACGCTACTACTGACGTCAAAGATGAAATTTAGTTGTTGGAGAGTATTATGAATAAGAGACAGCCAAATATTTCCTCAATACTAAGGTAACTAATTCTCCCTGGATAAAAACGAGTAAACATATCTTTGTTTTGATTTTGATATAAAGTTTTATTTGTGTGGAAATATCTGTTGTGTTTAAGTGACTTGTAACTTGCAGAAAATGAGGCTTCATTATTTGATCTTGATGTCAAAGGTACGGTACTAACCATTCAAAGATCAGAGTTTAGGTGTTGGACCTTAGTAGTAAGGTAACTAATTCACTTTGTCTTATCAAACCCTACTTGGTATTATCTTGCAGTGTGTATATATTCTCTTTTAGTACATTTGTTAGTCTATTTGAAAATTTTCATCTTTATGATTATTATAAATCAAATGAAAAAAATAAAAAAAAATATATATATATATATATATGTGTGTGAAAATTATATCCAAATATATCAAAAATAATATATTATTCCGTTAAAATAATTAAATAGATAAAAATAAATTCAAAGGAAATTTTATATAAATGTTTGAAATATTGTAATATTGTTTGTTTGTAAATATTTAATTTTATTTACCCCTTTTAATATTTATATTATTTATAAAAGAAATTAATAGATTGATGAAAGTATTATTTATTAAGTATATGTTTGTGTTTTGAAATACTATTCACGTTTTTGTTTATTGATTTTTGTTAAGGAAAAAGATTAAAATATTAAAAAAAATATATATATTTTTAGAAGATTATTTTTTATTAAAAAAATATGTACTTTAATTTTTATAAAAATAATACAAAGATATTGTAATTAATTCTAATACGGTGTTTGGTTACATGGATTGTAGAGAAAGATTTGTTTGAAAATTAAAAAAGTTAGACATTTATGTTCTTAATAAAAAAAATATTGTTTTTTCTTTATACCAATAACATATGATGTAATATTCAAAAAATTTAATGTTAGCTTTTAAAAAATACTTCATTTTTGTTCAAAACTAACTAATTGGTTGTTCAGAATTGACTAATTATTATTTATTTATTTTATTTAACAATATATATATATATATATATATCGAAAATTAAATCCCTTCATGATTTTATCATAGTGCATTACCCTATCATTATATATATATATATATATATATATATATATATATATATATAGATGGTTGGTTGGTTTTTCATGATTTTCAGTTGGAGGATTTTATCATAGTGCATTACCCTGTCAAGATGAAAATTACAAATTTGAGCAAACAATCCTTGGAGTAGACTCTGTAAAATTCGTGGTAGTTTCTTTCTTTACATCACATTCATATATCTTTCAAGCAAAGGGTGATTTCATGTGAAGGAAAATCCGGTAATGATTCATAATCCTAGAATAGAAAAAGAGTTTTAAGGTGAACTTTTTCGATTTCTTTTGGTTCATAGAAAATTCTTATCAATACATACTTCACAAAGGACAAAACTGACACTGTAAAAACTGGTTTTTATCTTACTTAATAAACATATTATATATTTCAGCTATGGACCTTGTTTTCTTCTCAAGTAAAAGAAAAATAAGAGCAGGCAATCGAATTCCGTCTTGGATCAGACTTGGTATGATTTCTGGTAAGTTTATTCACTAACATTAATTTTGTAGTTTTATTTTATAGGTTTGTGTATCTAGTATACTGCTATAAGAATGGCTTTGCATCATGACAGAGGAATCTTAAGCTGAATATAAGCAAATTTTAGAAAGCGATTCAGTCAGACCCCAGAAAGGAAGGGTAAGGTAGATAAAATATGTCTCCTTTCTAAAATTTTTGTTGTTTTTCATCTTTTGTTATGGTCTTATCTCTTTTGCGCTAGTAGAATGGTTTTGTCCCAAAATAGAGGATTCATAAGCTGAAAATAACTAAATTCAAGAAAGCGATTCAGTCGCCCCGAAAAAAGAATGGTCAGGTAGGGAAACCATCTTGGTCTCTTTTTTGTATTTTCTGGTATTCATCTTTCTAGAATCCTTGGGTGGAAAACGAGTAAACATACTTTTGTTCCAATTTTTATATAATTTTATTTTAGAAACGTCTGCTGTGTTTAATTGAGCTGCAGGAAGAAATAAGGCATATCATACTTCTCTATCAGATCTCGATCTCAAAGGTACGCTACTACTGATGTCAAAGATCTCAAAGGTATGCGTTAATTTTGTAGATTTTATTTTAGTTTTCTGTGTGTTCAATTCGTTTCATAATAACTCTGTCTGCTCCTATTTTACTGTTAAGAGAAAGGATCCTTCGGCAGAAAAACAAATTTTGAGCATCAGATTTACCAGCTAAGGAAAAAATGAAGGATCGGGTAAATAAACAATTTCTCTTTCTGTTTCTTTTTTCATGAGTAGGTGTTTGAGAAATTAATGAAACTCTTTGTCTTTTTTTTTTTTTTTTTCTCTCTCTTGTGTGTTTTGCCTCATGCATAAGTTCTGCAGGCAGCTCTATAGCCAATAATCAATGAAGAGTAAAGTGAAGTAACTTTCTTCCTCTATTCTCACGTCTATTGCTTTATCCATGGATAGAAGGCTTATTCATACCCCCGACAATTCAACTATGTTGAATTTATGCCCCGACTATACCACGGTGCTAAAGCATACACGATCTAAAAAGAATTTTAAATTTCATTATCCGACTTAAAGTTTTGTGCGTAATCATACATATCGGCTAACTCCGTCAATGGACCGTTAATGAAAGCTTACGTGGATTTCGACATGGCTTAGATGACGTCGTTTATGCAAAACTCAGAGTCCATCTGTTTTCAAAACGATGTCGTTTTATGCTAAATGAGAATCCTTATGTGGCAGAGACAAAAACGACGTCGTTTTATGCTTTCTTCTTTATTTAATATCTTCTTCCCCAAATTGATCAAAGCAAGCTCCTTCGACTCCCTTAAGATGATGAAAGCTAAAACTATATATGCATCACCTAATGCTCAATATCTTCTTTGATTCTATAAACATGGATTCAAAGAACACATTCCGATTATATCCAACAATCCCAAGAAATGAAACCCAATAATCAAAACATTAACTTTCTCTATACAATAAGCGAAAAAATAAAAACTTTACAATCAACAATCAGAAAATTCAAAAATTTCGTCACTCCAAACGAAAGATGATAGTAATTGTGTTGAGTAACAATCGAAGACGGAGAAGATGATCCATAACCATCATCATCGTTATCATCACGACCATCTAAATACAAAATCTTTGGAGGTGGAACACAAATATAATTCCAAAACCACAAGACTAACCGACCCAATTGCTGAAGCGGAAAACACCAAACGAGTTGTAACATCTCACCACTGCTGATTCGATTCAACGGCCGAATCAATTGTAGTCGCTGATAAATGAGATACGGACATCACTGTGTCGCCACGGAACACCATGTATCTGCTGAACAATCGTCTTATCTCAACAAAATTGGATTTTTTTTTCCTTTTATCTTTCACAATCGATCTCTTTGATTTGTCTATGTATGTGTGTTGTAAACTTACGAAGCGAGTAAAGGAAGAATAAAAAAGGTGGGCTTCGCTCCTAAAGATCAGATTTTTAACCGATTCGATTTAATTCTGAGAAATCTGGGTTTGGGGAAGAAATTAAACAAAGAAGAATGCATAAAACGACGTTGTTTTTGTCTCTGCCACATAAGGATTTTCATTTAGCATAAAACGACGTCGTTTTGAAGACAGGTGGACTCTGAGTTTTGCATAAACGACGTCATCTAAGCCATGTCAAAATCCATGTCAACTTTCGTTAACGGTCCGTTGACGGAGTTAGGCGATTTGTATGATTACGCATAAAACTTTAAGTCGGATAATGAAATGCAAATTTCTGTTTAGATCGTGTATGTTTTAACACCGTGGTATAGTCGGGACATAAATTCAACATAGTTGAATTGTCGGGGTATGAATAAGCCTTCTTTCCCTTTATCCATAGGTAAACAAACTGGTTTGATGCTTTTTGTTACTCAACACTCTCCAAAAATTAAAAACCACGATTAAACACCACCAAAAAAACACCAAAAACATAACAAAAACTCAAATACAAATCACAACGTAAAGAACTACCAAAATAAAACCATCACACATACAAATTAATCTCACGCACACTCAAACACAACCACACAACACAACTAAACTCAAACACAATTTCACATACTATGAAATTTAAAAGAAGTAGGACTAAATAAAAATAAAAATAAAATATTCCTTTTGCCCTCATAAAGTAAAAAGAGAATATATTGTTTTTACTCTTGTTTGGTCATAGTGGTAATTTTCTCTTGTTTGGTTAAAGGGGTAAAACATGTTACTATAAATTTCTTTTTGTTACAAGTTTTATTACATTTTCTATTTATGTGGTTCTCTGCGTTTATTTCCTACGTTTATCTCCTAAAAGATGTTACTACATTTATTTTTGTGAAAATTACTCGGAATGACTCACATTCTACGTGAAATAACTAGACTAACTTATTATACAGATGTGTAACTGGACTAACCCATATCTTTTGGAAATGACCTTCTAACTTTTTTTTTCTCTCACATTAACGAAACTGCCATCATAAATTATAGTTTTCAAAAATAAAAAATTTCTAAAAATCAAAACAAAATCCCAATCTCTTTGTTGACCTTCTCTTTCTATTAGTTCTACTCCCCAAATCTTTGTTACCTTCGGAAAAAAAGAGAATCCTAATTACATATGGACTTGATCTACAATAAAGTCCAACAACTAACTGTTTTCTCTTTAGTTTATCCTAAGCCACAACCAACAAGTTAAGAACGAAGTTGTTGTTGTGACAAAGCTTTAAAATAGAAATCTTATAAAACTAATTGGATTTTGTTTGGACGAAGAGAAAATACTTTTCTATGAGCTTGTGCCAAACAAAACTAAAACCTTGATTACTTTATGCTTGGTAAGTAAAAACAATGCTTTGCTAAAAAATTTCACTTTTGAGCCCATGTTTTTGGCTAAGCACGCTAAAAAATTTCACTTTTGGATTAATATCACTTAAGCTAGCTGGATTTGACTACACGATTTAATATCATAGGAGGAATTGCTAGAGGGATTTTGTATCTTCATCAAGATTAATAATTCACAATCATAGATCGAAACCTCAAAGCCAGTAACATCCTCTTGGATGTTGATATGGACCCAAAAGTTGAAGATTTTGGAATGGCAAAATTTTTCGAAATTGACAAAACAAGAGTAGTTGGAACCTAGTAAAATACAAACAAGAAATCTCTACCACTAGAGTTTAAAATTATAATATTTGCTTTCCAATAATTAATACAAACCATAATGGTCCATAACATCAGCAAAATAATTGTTTCATTGTGTGTATGTGATACATCACTTTAAGCTTTAGTTGACTTTCAGTAGTTACCCCTTCGAGCAGCTAATGGATTAATTCGCTTAATAGTCTTCCTTTGATCCAAAACCCCCCAAAAAATATTAGTAACTAAAAACAAATATCTATTTACATTAGTCGAGGATATTCGAAACTGATATACATATAACTATGATAATGAACTGATAATTGTGGCCCAAAATTTTATGCAAAAAGTGTAAGAAAAACTGATCTATCACAAGTGTTTTTCTAAAACTGATATTATATGAAATGTGTCTATTGATTATTTTACTACCAAAGAGTTAGAGATAATTATGAAAATAGTTTATATAAAAATAATAGATAGATTTATAAATTATGAACAACAGGGTTATATTCTTATGTTATTGAATTAATCCATAGTCTATAGCGAAATTGTTAGCTAATTAACAATATCATGATGGCTAAAGTTGTCTAATTAAGATCTTCCAACAAGTCATACGCTATTCATAAGAAGAAAAAAAAAATCACATCATTCATCAGTCACGGCAAGCACCCGTAACATTTCTGCAAATGGTGGGAAATAAAACAAAATAAACCTATTTATTAGAGAAAACATATATTAGAGGGAAGAATTCATAATATGAAAAGAATCGTTTGCAATTTGCTGCCTCTCGCACTCTCGAGTTTTCAAACATTCATCTATATATGTTTGATGACATTAAGATGATTGGCTTTAAGTGGATCAAGGAAACTTCATTACTAACAGAAAACATCAATAATTTAATCTTTACTTTAGATAAAATAATGCTTGAAAGCTCACGCGAGCTGCAAATTTAACCAATCTGATCCTCCAACCCCAAGTGAAATTCACTCTAATTGGCTAATATAATTAGCCTAAAGCTAATTGTAGAGTCGGTATGGATTGCCAATGGCCAAATACATTGTCTCTAATTAGACTAATGAGAATAATAATTCCTTATCTTAAATACTATTCTCCATTATATTATAATAACTAATAAACAAACCCGGACGTACCGTCGGGACAAAAATATTTATTTCATGAAAATCATGAAAATGATCATTTTGAAATTCAGTGTATATATGATTTGATTAATAGTCAAACTGGATAAAAGTATGTTTGATTGTACATGTATATTTCACAAGGACTCAAAATTATTTGTTTGATATGTTGAAAGTTGTCTTTTGTTGTAGATTTTTCAGTTTTGTCTCCATTGTTTACCTATATACATTATTACCAGCCATAATTTATTTTGATCAATCATATGACATGCCAACATGAACAAATTATCTTTTCAATTCCATCTTTCACATTGAAATTTTTTTTCTAGGAACCGATGGAATATGCGATAAAACCTGACACTGTGATTCAAAACAAACATGACTGATGATTTATAGTTTCATCCGCTATTCTGAAATGGCCACAAATGTCATCGCTCAACACTTTACGATCTCGAAGTTTATAAGCTCCAATACAACCAGATAAAACTTTGCAAACAAAAAATATCACGAAGTTTAGCTGGATCGTTAATCTTCCAGCCCTCTACTTGTAGGACTATATTTAGCATTTGGTTCGGGCCCTCCAATGGTTTTGTCGGTTTAAGAATAATTCAAACAACCAAATATCTAAATTTTACGTACATTTTTTCTTTATATACTTCCAATATATTTCATCCTATAATATATTAATTTTTATAAATATTAGTTTACTAGAGTTTTATTTGACTTGGTAAAAAATGTTACCCAATGCAAAATTTCTAAAAGCACATTTTAGCTATTCGACCAGAACTCTCGGAATAATTATGCTTCAAGAACTATAGTAGTTTTGGTAAAATCTCTCCATTGTCAATTATTTAACACTATAAATTATGTATAAGGAATAAAGTCACTTTGTGCTACATTATTACCCACAAATTTCAAAACCCATTGGGTTATCAATTAAGTATGCTCTTAAAAAATTAGATATGGTAGGAAGGTTCCTCGAGAAGAAACATGGTGCGTCGACGAGTCGCTACCTCTCACGCTTTCTTAGAATAATTAATAATATAATCTTTGATTTTCTCTCGCAATGGTCCCCTTCATGCCATCTATTTAATTTCAACTTTCAAGTGCTTCATGACTCATCAATCTCACGATTAGAACTTCTCTTTTTCTTCTCGTATTATTTTATTACTAACCTTCGATCCTCATTTCAAATAAAATTCAATAAAATTCACACTCAATTTATTTTACGTCGAACCAAAATACAAAATGGATGCACTACGGTACCTTTTAGTTCAGAAAATTATATACAACAAAACTCAAATTAATTCTGGTCTAGGTTAAAAAATTCTAATTCACAATATTCAAATCAAGTTTGATTTCGACCAACATTAAATGACTACGAATACAAATTCATTTACGATACCATTATTGCGTGAGTGATGACACGTTATCACCATAAATGAGAAATATTATATTAAAATTTTACGTGTACTTCAGCCACTTGGATTAGTTATTAGTGTAAGGTCACACTACCCTCAATCTCTTCATCTATTAAAACCAAATTAGAGTGCATCTCATTGATCTATACCATCATACTTGTTAATAAAGGTTGCAAAAGAACAGTTGACTGTTTTTTTCTATATATGGCTGCTTTTGTCTATAACCTTCCATGTGAAAACCCTAATCCACAGTCTTTATGCCAAACCTTTGTTGATCGAGTTCCACTTTTAAACTTGCCTGCCACGTCAGACGACTCTAGCCGGAGTGCAGAAGATGATGAGCGGAAGCGGAGAAGGAAGTTATCGAACCGCGAGTCAGCTCGGAGATCGCGTATGCGGAAACGGCGACACATGGACGAACTGTGTTCTATGCTTGTTCAGCTCATCAACGAGAACAAATGTCTCGTCGATGAGCTAAGCCAAGCCAGGGAAAGTTACGAGAAGGTTATAGAAGAGAACATGAAATTTCGAGAAGAAAATTCCAAGTCAAGGAAGATGATTTGTGAGATCGGGCTTAATAGGCGTCTTAACGTCGAGGGCGATAAGATCTGGACCGCTTGATCGTCTCGTAAGCTTGTTGAGTTTTTTATTTATTTATAGAAGACCAAGGTATAACGTATACAAAATATTTCGTCAATAAATCTACAAAATATAATCAAATATATGTGACCAACAATATAATCTAAAGAGAGTGTTCTTTAGATCTCATGTTCGAATCTTGTCATTGGGGTGTCTAAGGGACTTATTACTCTGTTTTGATATTCGGACCGGTCCAAAACTTTTTGGTTACAAAATATATAAATATATATATATATATATATATATATATATTCCTGTTCTAATAAATAAACCAGGCCCATATTTATATACGCCGATGCATCATTATTATCTGCTTAACATGTTCTTGATCCCCGGTCCAAAAGGATTACGGGTCTCTAACCCAAATATTTTCCAAAAAAGTACTCTTAGATTCCAAAGAGAGGGTTTTTTAGATTCTGGGTTCGAATCTCATAACAAAGAAAATAGGTCGGATCCACACGTTGGTGCGGGTTTATATTTATAAAACAAATTTATTTGATGTTTAATCTTAAGATATAATATAGTTGTAAATGTTAAGTGATATTAATTATGTGTATATTTTATAAACTAATCAAAATATTTCTAACAGTTTGATTAGGGTGTTAAATCAGAGTTGGATTCGGTTTTAGTTTTGGTTATTTAAGTATATAATTTATGCATATCCATTTTGGAACGAGAAATCCGTCATGTCCCGTATCCGTCAGAAATTATTCATCCCATAACTGTTCCCTTTTAAATAATTTTCTGTTCGACAATGTTTATTATCAGAGATTGGGAAAAGGGCTTAGACGGGACACCCCTATATATATAATTTTTTTATAAAATTAATGGAAATTATCCAAAAAATTTATAATTATCAAAAAAAATTCTAAATGTTTTCAAAAATACCCAAAATTCCCAAAATACCCGTCCCATAGTCGACCCTTACCCAAATTAGTGAGAATTTGAGAATTAAAATTACTCACACAAATTTTCCGATTCCGTACCGTTACCCAAAAACCATGTCCCGTTTTTTATCGAAAATCGTTCGAATAGTGTTTTTCATTATCCGAATTATATGTTCCGGTTTCATACCTATTATTTTCCATCCCAATATCGGGACCTGGAAAATAGCAAATTGATTTAATCGAATAATGATGTTAGAGTAATCAAATTTAATAATAGTTTTTAAAAGTATATATAGTTAGTAAAATGAATTATTTAAGAAAAACTGGTAAAATTTAGAAACATCAATTTAAAAATTACTTCGGCCTAAGAGGGTTACAAATCTATGGTCCAAAATCTCTCTGGTTATTAAAAAAAAAAATGGTTCTAGACGGAGTTTAATTATGAGAAAGCCAGGAAGGCATCTTATACTGGCATCGAAAACACATAACTATTGTTTTTATTTCCCTATTTTAAGAGAATAGCTCAAGGTGTCGTAGATTTAACTTTTATCACGTAACGTGGCAATGCGAGTTTCACCATTTCAATGCATTCTGTTTCACCCTCTTAATTGTTCCATAATCCAAACCATTTCTGAAACTGACAATCCCACAACTCAAGAATCTGAAGATGATGGGAATAATGAGCATTCAAACGGCGATGGATCTGATCGTCGCCGGTTTCTCTCTTATGATCGGATTTGGATTCTTTGCTCTCATTGCCTCCGTCCTCTGCTCCGTCGCTTTCTTCCACCACGTAAAAGCCGCCACTCCCATCTCCACCGCTTTAACTTCTCGCCGGAGATGAATTCGTAAGAGACGTTCCTTTGTTATCCCTTTTTACATGGATCCGGTAGCGTTAAAACCTGACCTGGTCAATGACTGCGTTGCTTTTCTATGAAATACTTCGATATTTATCAAGTAATTACATTTTGAATCCATATGTATTGTTTTAGATGACGTTAAATTTTGTTTTCAGCAAACTAGCACAAAGGCCTCTCTAGTTCAACTTGTACGAGGAATATGTAGTGTCAAAAATTGTAATCGAAAATTAATACAAATAAAGTTACAAGTTACTAGTGTAACATTAGTTAACAAGCCTATAAGCATGGTATATACACTATTTCTTCTTGTTAATTGTCAATTTTGTTCTCATGACACTGCGATGAGTGTGAATCTAGGTAACGGAGCTTCTCTATATTTCTTATTTCGAGTAATATGTACGAAGTAACTCACTACAGTTGCTATTGGACAAGCATATATATATATATATTACTAGTTTAGTTGCCTTTTTTTCTACATTATAACTATAATCGGTTGATAACAACTCAGTCTGATGAGATTCATAGGCTGTTTACTGTTTATTGGAACAAACTATACAATAACTCAACTTATTTAGCTAGCTAATTAGACTGTGGTGCCATTGTAGCTTCTTTCACCTCCTTGAACTCATAGTTTCTGTTGACATTGTGTTTGAAGGTCTCTGGGATGTTGTAACCAACAGTTGATGGGTGTTTTGCCGCATTCTTTCTTACGAGAGATTCATACAGTCCTTTGTCTAAATGCAAATGGAGTGCATCACATGAGCCACCATAACATGTTAGCGGTTTGCAATACATGGTCTGTCTATAACCGCCAGCGTAATTGTCCCTGCCGTAGTGGACTCTGCTACCATCAGATCCTCCAATGCGAGGCCGGGAAGACAGAACCCGCCCTCGTAACCAAAGTGATTTCCACCATACCATTTCTGGTCTATGTTAAGGGCTCCTTCAACTGCTAGTAAAAGTGTTAGTGAGAAGGAAATGCATATCCATTTGAGTTCTGTCATTTTTTCTTTGGGTGTTAATAGTTGAAGGATGAGAGGGATCACTGGCTTATTATATAGTTGTCAATCTGGTGTCATGCTTTTGTCATTAGTCAGTAATGGGAGCAGCAAAAACTGGGCAATGTAATGAGCATTTGTTTTGGAAATAAAGGTGCCGTGGTAGCTTTTAAGGGAGGAAATTAAGGATATTGTTAGTTTGGCATACTGAGTTGTTTTCAAGTTATTTTATTATGCTATTCAAACATTTTTAAATCAATAGTGCGTGAGACAAGACAATCTATTTTCAGGTTTCAGGTTCAGCTAGCTTAAGCTCTGGATTGCAACTGGAACAAGAATTTCAACTCCAGAGTTCGAGCAAGCATACCGATTCCATTGGTATATTTTAAGAGAAAGCCCGTAGGTTGAATAATGGGGAGTAACACAAGGGTTTAGGTTTCACTTTTTCATGATGGTTTGGTGAATCACAAAGACTTGCTTGAACTTTTCAAGTTTTCATAATTGCATCCGCATGTTCGTCATTTAGTTGCTCCGAGAGACGAATAGTAATTTTTTGTCTCAAAAGTTAAAACGTGTTCCTGAATCTAATGTAATTCTTTAGTTTTTAACTTTAAGAGTTCTGATTGGACTCATAAATCTTCTCTTATGATTATGGAATTCTAGTTTCATTAATTGATTGTAGAAGTTTCTCCAATTTGTTTATTGTGGTCCTGCTGATTGACTCGTTCGTGGTCCTAAAATATAAACAAAAACCAATTACGGAAATGGCCTAATTCGTGTGGACGGCCCCGTCTGACACCCGTTAACAATAATTTGAACTTTTTTATCTTCTTTTAATGATAATGAGTATATTGGTCAATTCCAAGTAAAGAGAAATGTCAATTGAGTGATAAAGTAGTCGCTTGTGATATGTATGAACTAACAATCTTTTTTTTTTTTTTAATCTATAAATGTAAATTTAATTTATTAAAACACAATATGAAACTTTGTTTGCTTTCCTTGATGAGGTTTAATGTCTCATAATGTCAGATTTACTATTTTCAAATCCTGAGTAATTTAACTCATATTCGCCACTTAGCTATGATAAAAATTCAATTTAATGTATAAAAAGGGCCAAAAATAGCATGTATATTAAAAGGAAAAACATACGTTTCAAAACGAAACTATAAAACAGAGTATACGGCCAAAGATTGATTTAATTAAAATATTTAATTGGTTTTTTAGCAAACGCAAATAAACCAATTATTAGCAAACCACAAGGGTATAGGTTTCAGTATCGCTGATTGAAAGGCTTGCTTGAACTTTTCAAGTTTTCAGAATTGTATTCCCGTTTTACGAAGCGAAACTTGGAGATACCAACATTGATTTTTATGTCTTGAAACTTGTTCCTAAATCTAATGTAATTATGTAGTCTTACTTTAATATACTGATTGGCCATCATAACTCTTCTCTTATGATTATGGAATTCTAGTTTTACTAATTGATTGTACCTGTTTTTGGAAGATACAATATTCCTGATGAATAATTTAAGGTTAGTGTTGCTTTTAATGGTACTGATTTGTAAAAGTTAGCATTGTTTCACTTGTTAATCTTTATCTTGGATGTCATTTTCGATTATCAATTGATCATGTGCATGCTAATTGTTTCGTGGTTCTTCGGTCATCTTGGAGTTGAATTTTGGTAGACCAGGTCCAATGTGTTGTGCATTTACTAAGTCACATTCTCTCACATTTTGTGGGTCATAGAATTAGATTGGACGACCCTTATTTCATTATCATCTACCTGTTTATTGCTTCTACACGTGCATGGTGGATTTGAGATTACAATGTAGAAAGTGACTTGAGAATCACATCTACGTGAGGGCGGTCCTCTCCTAGCAAGCTGCCAGCTCAAACTCTTTGTTGTTTTCTGTCCCCAATACATTATACCTCAATAAGCTAAAACTTTCCATCATTTTCAAACACTTAACTCTATTATTGATACAAATTACCAGCTTTGACTTTCTAAGACCCTTCTTTTGTTTGTGGAGATTTCTTTGATAGATACATTTCTATTTACTGTTGTAAACAGGCTGAAGCTACATGGTTCTTACTTTATTGAAAGGTAAAAGAAGAATATCACAAACAGGTTAAGATCCTCTCTAACTCTTTTCCTGTTGTGAAATTAGTAATTTATGAATGTTGTGTAAAAGTTGATAATGACATATATTGAATGATTGCAATTTGTTCTTTTAAAAAAAAGGAATCATGTGAAGGCATTGAAAGCAGCAGGAGTCTTTGTTAACAGGCAAGGCTATGGTGTGTTAGCTACTTTGGGGCCACACCTATGGAACAATCTGGTAACCTTAGAAACTCCTGTTTTGTCATCAGCCCCTTTGTTGTATCCCAAATTCAATCGTTTGGATCTGAATATGTTTAAATAATGAGTAATTCCTCACACGTTTGCTTTTCAGTGGCTACGGATTATTGAATTGTTTTCAGTGGCTACGGATAATTGAATTTTTTTCCTGGCATTAATTACCTTCTTGATTGCTCCTTTGTTGAAGAGGCAGCTTAGAATACATGTTCCCGTTTGTGTTAGAACTTAGAACGGAGTATATGTGTAAAAGGTAGATATTATTAGCATAGCTCCAAACGGAGAACCACATAGATAAGTTACATGAACGGAGTTTGCATTAAGCAAAAACATAATCCTGTTTTAAAGGAAGCAATGCAATTACACATACATCTCAAATAAAGGTAGAAACAACTACATGGTCTGAATTCTGTATCAACTGCATAAGTTTTTTCCCCTTGAGCATAAGAGAGCACTGGATAGCAGTATGAGTCTTATTTGGTTTTTCTCACCTTGCCTCTACTTTTAACACGACTAGCTGCAGTGATTCTTGTTCTAGCCTTGAGCTCAGATTCTTCTCCTTTGTCGCTGAATCTGTCACGAACTCTGTTCTCTGTCTGATGATTGACTTGTTTGGCATTACTTTTCGTTGCAGCTACATGATTCTTGGTGCTCCTTGAAGGCTGAGTGCTAGGCCATGAGGATGCATCAGAAGTCATTGAGTCATCGCTCTCATTGTTACTATTATCATCATCACCATCATCATCATCGTCATCACCATCATCGTCGACCTCTTTTACATGGAAATCATCATCATCATCATCATCATCATCGTAGACAACTTCAGAGTGATGATTTCCATGGAAGGTGTCTTCTATGTACATAGTCCATCCTGATTCACAGCTACTCTTCTCCTCAGCACCTCCATGGATTCTTGGAGACTCCATGGCTAACACAAAATGTTAACTTAGATTTTTCTTTTCTTAACGTTACGTACCTCAGCTTGTTCCAAGCTCTTAACCTCTGATATAGCACGTGTCTCTCTCGCTGTCTTTGGCTTTGCTCTTCACCATCAATAAATACTTGTCCTCTTTTGCCAGATTTTGTATTTTCGGTTCTTGTGTTTCAGTATCAGGAAAAGCCGGAGCCTATGGAATCACTCATATAATTGAATACCTGGAGTGAGTATCACCACATGGCAATCTTAGCACCATTTTTTTCGCTCAATTGAAGTACTACGAGACAAGCCATTTCGGATATATATATATATATATATATGAAGGAGAGAAAGGTTAGCGCCTTCTTCAAATAAAAATAGCACACTTCTATAATAAATGTAAAGCCCTATAATTCTCTTTTACCTCTTTCTTTTATAGCCTATAGGGAATTGAGCATATTATAGTTCCCAAAACACGGTTCGACCCACACAGACCGTAGAGACAGAAAACATCAATACCCACCAAACCAAAGTTTATCTGTTTGAGCCTCATAAGTGATGTGTAAGCAATGCTTATTGGTTAACACTTGTCTTTTTTTTTCTTTTTTTTTCCTCTTATTGATGATAGCCATATGATAGGAGGAGAGCTACGACATTTACTAGTTTTTACTTCCCTGTCTCTCTGTTTCACTGGGCTATAATCAATCTCACAACTGTAAAAGGCCAGCTTTTGAGGTGGAAATGAGATAAGACCCACTCAACAAACAAAGAAGGAATATGTAATCCATTTTCTTAATTAGGTTAGGAGCTGTTCCTCTTCCTCATTCCTTTAATACTCTTCTTCCCTCCCAGTCCTGTCTTGGTCATAAAAAGTGTTGCAGCCTTTTGTTCCTCTCTCCTCTCTCTCCCATAAAATAGTTGTTTTCTTTTGCATTGAAGGTAACGCAACTGGATTTCATTTATTTATTTTCTAGTATGTATTTGGTGCATTTACTTATATTCTTGAGGAAAATGACAAAGCAGAGATTATTATCAACTGTGGTGAAAAAGTAAAGAACTAAAGATCTGTATTGTTTCTATGATGGCTTCACATTTGCATTTTTTTTTTTACAGTGATTGGAATCCCTCTTGGCATCATGGTTACAGCTAAGCAAATCAAGTGCGGGAGAAATGAATCCATATAACATTAAAAACGGTGATGGTGTAAGACTTTGACCCCTCTTTGAGCATTTAAGTAAATCAGTTTTGGCCTTTATGATATTTGATCCTCATAGTACAAATAATAATACTCAGTGTGGGTCTCACGAGTGGAGATATATTAGGATTTATTAGAATTGTACACATCGTTAATGCCTCCAAGCTTGTTTTCTTTTAGGGACTCAGCTTGGATTTTCTCATGTGGGTCTTTGTACTATATCATTCATCCTACACGTGAGTACTGTTTCTCTATAATATCTTTTGTTTGATTAGTAAAAACACTCTTTATGTATCTGTTATTATCTTACACTTAGGTGGGTGAGTAGTAGTTGAGAACAAAAGAAAAGAGAGAACTTGTATTGGCTTCTCTTTCACTCTCATATACATATTGAGAGGTTCTAGAATATTACTTATGTTGTTAAAAAAATGAAGTCAATGAACTTATTAGAACTCATATGCTTAACTAGTGATGATTTGGTGGTTTTGTTGAAAGGTTCAGAAAAAAAAGTGGGTATGTCCCTCAGCACCAAACTTTTAGCTTTACTTTGAATGCCTGCTTTTGTCAGGTATACCTCCCCATGTATTCATTTGTCTCTTACTTCATAAGTCTCCCATGTGATGTGAAATCATATATATTGTATCTATTTATATGTATATACTTTGGAAACTTCTCTCATATAAATTAGACACACCACTATACTTCTTAAAGCCTTTTTCATGATTTGGTTTCCATCTTAGATAAGATGACAAAAAACCCCTGCTGTAACATCATACCTTTCGATTAGATTTTCGACCCAACTTTATTTTTTTGGGTATCATGGTTTCCAAAAAGTTCAATAATTGAATATAGATTTATTGGTTTCAGAATTCTCTGCTGCTACTGTTTTTTTTTTTTTAATAACATTTTTTTAAAGTGTGTTCCTAACCTTCTAACATAGCAATCATGCATAACTCAATTAGTATGAGAAAGTATATAAGTAATACCGTAAATTTGTTTAAATTTTAATTGTTTATAGGCCCGTGGAAAGACATTTCTAAAATTATAAATTCATAAACGTCAAGTCAATTACGGTCGAGTGTTTGTAGAGTATGTAAATCATTCAGACGAATTTAATGTGTATGATTTTATTAAAAAATTATCTCGCGGGTCTTAAAATAATTAAAGTCACTGAAGTTTGTGTTCCCGGAATTTTGAGTTTCTAAACTAGAAATTCTCGTGAATTATAATCACACTGAGATCATAGAGATGATATTTTAATGTTGAATGATATTTTTGTAATATCCTACAATTTAAAATTTATAACTAATTTTGCTATTTCAATGATTGTTGTTTCCTCAAATCACTCATGCCATGATACGTTAGCCAAATGTTTTTTATATGTTCATGAAAGTCTATATATGGCACAACCTATGGTGTAGATCCCGAGAAATTACAATCACTCGTCAACCATGACAAAGGTTGTAAAAAAAAAAAACACTTTATAAAAGGGAGAGGTTGACAATATTTCCCAAAAGAACTCGCGTGAGAAGACTTTGCGGATTTGAGATTAAACTCCAGCTATGTTTTGCACTTTTGCTAACCAAACATCATTGACGTTTCAACATATCGATAGCATAATTTTCATTCTCCTTTTGGACTGAGTGAGTTTGTCCTAATCAATACTACCTATTTTTATTTGTCTAGTGTATTGTACCACCAAAATTTAGTAAAATGTCCATTAAATGTGTTTACAGAGAAAATCGTGTAAACTGAAGGAAGATATGACATAGATAATAGATTAGATTTTTGGGAGCATTACTTTCAACATAACTTACTTTTGGGCGGATGATAAGAAATGGAAAGATCAACAAAGTGATATGTTGGATTTTATCGACAGTAGAGGTAAACAAATCTTGCTTTCTCCTCTTCCTAATTCATCGGATATGACTAGAGGATTTGGAGGAAAAGTTGATTGCCAATTTTTTGCATGATCAGATATAACTCTTTTCAAGACAAACGCTAAATTTTCTTTTAAACCAGCTCTGGAAGCAAAGTCATTTGAACCCTTGTTTCTTGTTAAAAAGGTATAAATAGATGGCCCATGCAGGTTTCTAACCAACTGAGCTAATGGGCCTTTTTGTAAACACTTTTCTTCTTTTAATTATTTTTCTCTCCTTATTGTGCATGCACATTCTAAAGGGTTAGATGAATCATGAATCATAAATATAAAACTTGTCCAATATGAATAGTAGTGGATTTACTAAAATTATTTCATGGAAGATGGAAATATGAAAATAAAAATATTATATGAACGAAATTAACATATTGTATAATTCTACGAAGCAAAAAACGTATAAGAAAACACCAAAACTCACTAATTTGTAAAAAGTTTGAGAGAGAGAGAGAGCGAACAATGAAAGAAAGAAGAAATCTAGAAGAGAGTTTTGTTTGTTTGATTGTAATTTTGTAGCTTAATAAGTCACACACACACAGAAACTTAACAAACGAAAATTGGGCCCAAAGTCCTCAAAAACCATCCTTGGGATTCCGTAGATTTTGCAAAAAAAAAAAAAAATATTATGCATCGCTGATGATGCAATCATAAAAGGACAAAAAACTTCGATGTCAATTTGAACTGCATTAAGGTCAAGACGTCATAAAAAATCTCCTACCACTACACGTCTACCAAAACCACCTAACACAAGTTTCTTCTCCCAAGTAATGGAGCACTGCCATACATATAACCTTGTTTTTAACCGTTTGTAAGACTGAAAATATTCTTAAAATAATAACAAGTTGACGGCAAATAAATAAATTTAAAGTTTTAGCGAAGATCGTTGTACAACGTCGTTATCATTTTCAAAACTATTTAAGGTTCTATTTTAATTAATCGTATAATTCAAGATGACGCCAAAGAGTGGATCATATTTTCCCTCCTACTTTCTGATCTACATTTCGTCACTGGAAAAAAAAAAAAACAGAGGAAGAGAACAACACTTAGGAAGGATATAAATTACTGCTAAACAAAGTTTATGCTATTGAAAATATGGGGATTCATTTATGGGAATATATATATTTCTTAAATTCTTGTTGAACAAAAACTACTAGATCCTATAGTAGTGCCAAATAAATAAAAAACAGTTGAACAAATTATACGAAAGAACGAGACTTCTAGATCTGTTTCAAGAATAAGTTTTGATAAACATGTTTGTAACACATACAAACAATAAATATGCCTTTTTTAAATAAAAATAGAACAAAAATATGGAAATTAATACACTTTATGATGATATAAGATTTTGGTTTGGTCATAATCTGCACTAGTATTCAAATAAATTTTCATCTTTGGGTCATAGGAAAACCCAACAACCATCTCACAAAATTAGTTGCATCTCACTTGACCTACTTCACAAGACCCTTGTAACACAAGAAAACTAAAAACCCTACAATGCCCTCTTCTCAAAAACTTATATATATCTTTGAAGTCCCAACCATCTTCTCTAACTCCTTATCTCCCACAAACACTTTAACATTTTCCCAAAAATTGGATCAAAAGGGTTTCAGAAAAAGAACTATGAAACTCCTCCTTGTGTTCTTAATGGTTCACACCATCTTTATCCCCTGCTTTTCCCTTGATATAGTGGGAAAGGATCATCCTTTAACCCTAGATTATTACAAGTCTACTTGTCCGACCGTATTTGACGTCATCAAGAAAGAAATGGAATGCATAGTGAAGGAAGATCCTAGAAATGCAGCCATACTTATTCGTTTACACTTCCACGACTGCTTTGTTCAAGTAAGTATTCATCCACACGTTTCTTGAAATACAAAAAACATTCCCGCAGGAGAAAATTCATAAGGGATATGTCAAACATTACTGTTATCAAATACTTCCTTTAACGACATATATATCATGCTAGATTTTGGATGAAACAGATTTTAGCTGAAAGGGGGTTGCCTTATGATATGGATGGTTAATTGGTTTAAGGGTTAACACGGTATTGCAGGGGTGCGATGGATCAGTGTTGCTAGACGAAACAGCGACACTACAGGGAGAGAAGGAAGCTTATCCCAACATAAACTCATTGAAAGGATACGAAATTGTAGACAGAATCAAGAACATAATCGAATCCGAATGTCCTGGAGTCGTTTCCTGCGCTGATCTTCTCACAATCGGTGCTAGAGATGCTACAATCCTGGTAAATAAACAAAACCGAAACATAAACTCTCTCAAAATATATACCGTATATCATATAGTATCCTATGAATTATGTAATGAAACAACATTTTAAATTTTTGTTTGAAGGTGGGTGGGCCTTACTGGGACGTTCCTGTGGGAAGAAAAGATTCAAAAACAGCAAGCTACGAGCTTGCCACAACAAACCTTCCAACTCCAGAAGAGGGTGTGATCAGCATCATCGCTAAGTTCTATTCTCAGGGTCTCTCTGTTGAAGACATGGTCGCTCTTGTAGGTAAGGATCAATCCTATCTTGACCAAACTAAACTGGACAATTGATTTTTGGTATTGTGGTAAACCGGATTACTAAATCCCTAACTTGACCAATAATCTATCTAGGAGCTCACACGATCGGAATGGCACAATGTCGGAACTTTCGATCCCGGATCTATGGAAATTTTCAAGTGACGTCAGCCCTAAATCCAATTTCGGAGACGTACTTGTCAAGTCTCCGACAGATATGTCCTTCGAACAGCGGAGAAGGTGATAACAATGTGACGGCAATGGACAATGTGACACCGAATCTCTTCGATAACTCGATCTACCACACGCTGCTAAGAGGAGAAGGGTTATTGAACTCAGACCAGGAGATTTACACGAGCATGTTCGGGCTACAAACGCGGCGGATAGTGAGCAAGTATGCGGAGGATCCAGTGGCTTTCTTCGAGCAATTCTCGAAGTCGATGGTGAAGATGGGGAACATTTTGAACTCTGAAAGCTTTGTTGATGGAGAAGTAAGAAGAAATTGCAGATTCGTTAATACATGAAACATAACCAAAACAAAACAGTGGAGAAATAAACTATTTCCGATAATTTATTTATTTAAGAAAAAAAAATGAAACCGATCTTATTCTTCTCCTTATTTCTATTTTTTTTTTTAAATATAGGGTTCTTGAATGTTTAAAAGAGCTTCCTCTGATACAGTATCTTCTAAGGATATTCAAATGATTTGCGTCTTAGTTGTGGTTTGGTTTCGACTATATTGAATTTATGTGGTTATGGATGCCGCCTAATGAATACAAAAAGGAAGTGGTTCACAAATTGCACTTTGCAAAAACTTAAACTTCAACATTGTAAAATGTTTAATTGCAAAGCGAGATTGTGCTCGTGTGATTAAAAAATAAAGTTTCTAAACATTTATCATGGAAAGATGTAATATATGCGAATAATGTGGATGCCGTAACAAGCTAAAGACATCAAGAATCGATATCAAGTACTTGGTACTCGAAGCCGAATATGACAAAGTGGACACGTATCATGAGATATTTTAATCAAGTCTTCAATGCAGTGAGTGTGGAAAACATGAGAACAAGGAGAAGTATACGGGTTGCTTCCTCCCCAAGAAAGAAATCTTCTTGACATCTAAACAAATCCATATCAGGGCCAAGCACTATGACACTCGTTACCAGTATGCCATCTTTTCGAAACACTTGGTGAAAAGTAGTTTGAGTTTTTCACCTATCTCATCAACAACTCAATATAAAAATCCGGAAGCTGAGTCAAACCGACATCACCAGTCGCATCTCGAATAGTCCTTATCAGTAAATCGTCTGACTTCTCAGATTCTGTCTACCATTTATTATCTTTAGCATCTTCAAGTATAGTCTATCCACTGGTTGTACCAGTGGCGGATCCAAAATTTTTTGAAAAAGGGTTCCGATTATAACTAAAAAAAAAAACTAAAAATGTAATAAAACTTTAAAATGTTTTACAAAACCATCTTACGATTTTTCATGTCTTGAAATCTTTTCACCACGGTCTCATTTGTAATATTTTTAAATACACCTTTTTCAACGAAACAAACTAAACAATCATTCAGAAATTGATCTCCAATCCGATTACGATGATCTGCTTTCACGATCTTCATGCTGAAAAACATCTCTCAACGGTTGCAGTAGCAACTGGCAAAATCCAAACTAACTTCAAAAGCCTATAAACCAAAGGATGTGATATATGCTTTCGTGTTTCTACCAGCATACGAGCAAGTTCTCCAAGACTCTTTAGATGACTAAATCTTTCATCCATTCGAACATTATCAATGTAGATATGCAATTGTTGCTCAAGAGATATATATTCTACATGACTAAAGTCATCTGGATAGAACTTAGATAACTTCATCAACTTCGAGTGGTCAAACTGAAAAAATGAATCAATATGAGATAAGGAAGCAACACAAATAAGTAATTCAGTGTTCACCTCATCGAAATGATCATCAAACTCCTGAAGCTGCAAATCCAATACAACATATAAGCAATTGACCTTATATTGATGCATATTTGTAACTCCTGATTTTTTCTTTGGCTTCCTTGAGTCAACAAAATCTTCTTCCATGTAAGCTTGTCAATATCATGTTTCTCACAAAAAGAATAGACTTTTAATATGAGAGAATTCCATCCATCATCCCTAAACTTTTGTAGTTATCTCTTAATTGATTTCACCAATGACATAACATTCAAAATATCTTGATCTCTTTTTTGCAAAGCCATGGACAAGTTGTCTGCAACTCCTAAAAGATGTATCATCACTTGCAAGTAAAATGCAAAATCAAAACTGTGAATGTACTTGAGGAGACCATGTGATTGACGTCTTTTCGAGTCATCCACGCCTTCAGCTTTTATATACTCAAGTACAATAACAATGGAAGAAAATAATTCAACCAAACGCAAGAGAGTTTTGTAATGAGAACCCCAACGAGTATTTCCAGGTCTTTGAAGACTAACTTCTTGATTTAATCCTGTTCCAGTGCTGATATCACCATCACTAATTCCTTTCTCAATCATTTTCCTATGACTCTCGATAATCATGTATTTTCTCTTGCATGATCCTCCCACCACATTCAACAATAGAGAAATCATATCAAAAAAATCTCCAACATCAAAATGTTTTTTTGCCACTGCCACAATAACTAGTTGAAGTTGATGAGCAAAACAGTGGAAATAATATGCTGATGCATTTTCTTTTGAAATTAGTGATCTTAATCCATTAAACTCACCTTTCATATTGCTTGCTCCATCGTAACCTTGGCCTCTTATTTTTTTGATGCTCAGTCCACATTTAGCTAACAACGAATCAATGGCTTGTTTTAAAGTTGCTGAAAACGTATCACTTACATGAGTAATACTTATGAATCTCTCTTTGACTATCCCATTTTTATCAACAAACCGAAACACTATAGCCATTTGTTCCTTGTCAGAAACATCAGCAGATTCATCCACTAACAAACCAAAAACATCATGATCAATTTCTTCAATGATAGATTTGATTACTTCTTCTACAAAACAATGCACAATATCTTTCTGAATCGTTGGAGATATCATCTGATTATTTCCTGGAGTATTTTCTAAAACAACTTTGCTCACAACCTCGTTTTGTTCAGCACTGTATTAGAGGAGTTCCACAAAATTTCCCCTATTAAGAGATCCTTCTGTCGCATCATGACTACAAAAAGATAACCCTTGATGCAATAAATATCTTGAAGCATTAATTGAAGCATTCAACCGAATTCGATACTCATTCTTCATAATATCATCTTGTTTATGGAAAACATGCTTGATCGACTGGTCTTGTTTCATTAGGTTTTCACACTTCATGACTGCATGGTTATGAAAACTATCAACTCCTCCTACGTGGCCTCTCACTTTGCTGAATTTATGCCAACTAGTGAAACCTTGGTTGCTCCAGATATCATTTTTTCTGCCTTTCTAGCATCATCTCTGAATAAATAACAACAAAGGCAAAATGCTTCATCTTTCTTCACACTATACTCTAGCCAATTATTGTACATATCAAACCAAGCAGGATTAAATCGTCTCGAAACGCCTCGTATCATAGTTTGTTTAAAAGTATGGCCGCGAGGTTGACAAAGATCTTTCATCAAATATTTGCGAATTACCTCATTTCTTTGATTTGGATGATATTCTGAGATTCTTTTTCGATCAGCTGGATCCCATGGTAGATCATCTAAATCAAAGTTTGATGAAGATGGAGGTTTTCTTTTCAAAAATTTCTCCATAATTGTTTCTGAAAAAAAAAACAAAAACTTAACAAAATAATTGAAATCCATAATAGGTGTAACAAATTCTAAAATAAAGTTGCGTAAATACAAATTTGGGATAATAATATTTTTAAAAATTTTAAAAAATATTATATTATAAATAATTAATAAATGGAGGAAAGAAAATTACTCACCACGAAGGAGAATAAGAAAAAAAAAGAAAAAAAGAAAGAAGGTGAACAAGAGAATTTGTTTTCACCTTTTTTTTTTGTTCTAAACGACGAGAGAGATAGAGAAGGAGAAGAATTGGTTTTTCTCTTTTTTCTAATTCTACAGAGGAAGAAAGTTGGAGAAGAGAGTTGGAGAAGGAGAATAATCTTTTTTTTTTTTTTTACTAGGTGTAGGAGAGAGGGAGAGATATGAGCAAGAAAAATATTTTTTTTTCCTTTTTTTCTAGGTGTACGAGAGAGGGAGAGATATGAGGATGGTGAATAGTTTTTTTTTTCTTTTTTGAAAAAGACCCACCCCGCAAAGGAAATTTTTTTTTTTTTTTTTTTTTTAACACGATCGATCGATCCATATGTTGGATCGGTCGATCGGACACTCGATCGATCGAACCGAAGCCCCTTGGTCGATCCCAAAACCTTACGGCAACAATTCAACATTTAGGATCGATCGATCCACCGTGGATCGATCGATCGACCTTACAATCGATCGATCTTAACGCCCTAGATCGATCTTAAAACCATACGGCAAACTGGATCGATCGATACTCCCCACGATCGATCGATCTAGCCCCTTCGACCAAATTAGACGCCTAAAACAACTTTACGGATCGATCGATCGTCCCCAGATCGATCGATCGCCTTTGCCCTGCGCCCAACACAATCCAATTCAAGCAACTTGCAATCAATTCTAAAGATAGACCATTACATTACTTAAGCATTCTTTGAATTCTACACAAGATTGCATCGCCTACATGGCACACTAACCAGCGATTCCAACAAGAACACAAAACACAAGACAATCAAACCACAAAAAAAATTACAACCCCGAGATCATCCTTTCTCCTCGGCCTTGGTTCCACGCGCTCCATATCTAAGTCCTTTCTTTGTCTTTACCTGCACCATAAGAGGCGCGTAAGCATTGATAATGCTTAGTGAGGCGGTCTTCCCGTCTCACGGCCATGAACACATATAACCAAAGATTTAACGCAAACCGTAATGTACTTAAAGGAACAATCAAAAACACATACCGTAATAGAGCTCCATTACACACAACAAACAACATGGATCAACCATGACTCACATCCAATGGTATAGTTCCTAAGCACATAACAATCACGAAAATCAATGATTATATAATCGGGCCACGGTCACGCACTCACGTCGGTTTGACGACGAAAACAACGATACTTCCCAAGCTTAAGTTTGTTTCCCTTGAACCTCTTGGCTCCAACTCAACCAAAATATCACCTCTTGCCTAGCAAGAGACCAACAACAATTCAATTGGATGATCATAAGCTTAAGAAGAACCCCATGAAAACCCTTTAAACTCGGATTCCCCCATCCCCAAAATCGGATTCCCTTTGCTCAAAACAGGGGTAACTTCAAATGCTCGAAACTCTTGCTATAGGTCGAATTTGACAAAACCCTTCGGTGAACTTCAAGTTCGACCTCTTAATAACCTATCTACCAAATTTCAGTCCAAACAAACAAGAATTGGGTGCTCAACCTTTCACTCAATCTCACCCCGTTGCTACAGTTTGAAAACAGAGTAGTCTAGGGAGAAAAATCATATCTCCCAAAACCCTCAACACAATCCCACGAAATATGGTAGATAACTAGTCAAGAGATTGAAGAACTTACCCACAAAATTTCAGCTCAATCCTTGCTCGTTTGATACCCCGACCCGAGCTCACAAGGTCACCCAAAAACTCTGTTTTTGCACCAAGTTTACTTCTCCTCCTCTCCTTCTTCTTCCCCTTCTTTCTTTGTCTCTCTTTTCCTCTCCCTTTCTCTCCTCTTCTCTCTCTCCCTCAGTCTAGATTTTTCTTGTCCAAAAAAAAAAAAATGAAGAGAAGAGAAGCTTCAAGAATAATATAGAAGGAGAGGAAGATATTTTACATACATATATGTGTATGTATATGTTGGTTTAATTCAATTAAACCAAACCGATCCAATTCCACTAAACCGCAACGACTAATTCCTTTCCTTAATTCCTCTCCACACGGTTTAGTAATTCCGTCCAATATCCCGAAATATTTGAGACATTCACTCCGTCTCAAAATATTTCCTTAATTTCCGCCACACCCCCGGAATTACCGCATAATTCCGCTAAACCGAACCAGTCGGGATTCCTCAACAACGATCAATCCTTTGATCGTTTCACTTCACTTCCCGCCCCTAGGGCCACCAATCAAGCTCGGTACCGTTTCATACTCGGTTCAAAAACACCCCGGGTCTACATCGCAAAATCCTATGTGGTCACCCAACGACTAACCCGTCGAAATCCAATCAACCCCGGATTCGAACGAGTTAAGTCGTCAAACGACCTAGTACATTAGAATCCAATCGCCCAGGATCCTAATATACTAAGTCCCCGTGAGAACCAATATCACTGGTATCTCACCCCTGGTTTACCGTCTATTAGGATTAAATCACCCATAATCCTAATCGGTAAACCACCCGGTTAGGATTAAATCGCCCATAATCCTAACCCACGTCATTAGAGCTAAAATCACATAACTCTAATGATCCGTCATTAGGATTAAATCACCCATAATCCTAATGGCCCCGTCGATAGAATTAGACATCACATAATTCTACCGACCCCGACCACATAGTAGGATCTATTGACGTAACCCAAAAATCCCCGAACCAAGACGGAACAAATACTTCGCTCAATCCCGCGACACATGAAGTATCCCATCATATGTCGCCCCGTCGATACATGAAATCCCCCATCATGTACTCGACAACCCAATACATGAAATACCACATCATGTATTATAACTCACCATTACTCCATAAACATCATCATATTAATAATCAACGTCAAAATTACAATTATCCCGAGGGTTCATTACAACCACAACATACATACTTACGAGTCAAGCGGACGACTTAGGAACACGGATGTTACATTTTTTTCCTAGTTCAATGAGAGAGAAAGAGGATTATTTCTATTTTTTTAGGTATAATAACTTCTATTTTTTTTTGGATAGGTATAATAATTTTTTGTTATTAAATATATATTTAATGATCTGAAATTTTTTCTAAAAAATATAGGGGTTCAAATCTAATAAACAATACAATATAAATTTAATACTAAAAAAATATTATACTAAAAAAAATTTTTTAATAGAAAGGGGTTCAATTGAACCCCCATTAATATACATGGATCCGCCCTTGGATTGTACCATTATTGTTTTCTCCACACGAACTAAGAAAGGTACCCATCTTTGCTTTGACCAAGTCTCCATCTGCTTCTCTAAGTGATCCACGAGGCCATGGACTATGCTAGCCTTGTCATGCGCCTTCAATCTCGCCAGAGGTGAGATCCTATCGACTTCAGACGCTAAAACATCTTTTATGGCTTGTGTCGGAAAACCGGAAGCAATAATCATACTCACATTGTAACATGGAACGAATCAGTTTCTTGCCGTCCCACTCATGCTCGCTCGCGTAAATAACATCAACCTGGACCTTTACCAAGAATTGAGCGTAAGTAAGTGTCTCTTCGTACTGAAAACCCACGTCATCACACAACTGAGAGTAACACCACTTCAGAGGTAAACCGTTGCCAGACGGTTGAGGGTCGTATCTCAGCCATGGCCCATACACATGCGTTTTAAACTCGCAGGCCAAAGCTCTCTGCTTTGCAACTTTTTTACACTTCCTGTGTCTAATCATTTCGCAATATTCACACAAATCTCCCAAATTCTTGTACTTGAACCTAACAAACGAACGCCTACGACCTACCAATGTAAAACCCGGGAGGAGTGGCTTTTTTCAGATTTATCTCGGCTTTAACCCAAAAATAGTTTGTTAAAGTGTCAAATTCAAAAGAAATCAATGGCTCATCACTAAGCTTTTTCCGAATCTTTTCAGCATTTGATTTTGTGTAGTTAAAATAGGGCAGGCTTATTACCTTGATACAAAAGCAAGCGACCGAAAAATCAATATCGGCCATGGAGATGTTGTAACACCCGTGTCTCGGACAACCAATTTCTCGACTCAGTCAGTTTATCAAGCAGTTTTGAAACGCCGATGTTTTCGCGTACAGGACGTACGCAGGACAAGGCCAAAGGCCGAGGAAATATTTTTGTCGTGGATTGGGCTGGCCGAGTGTTGATCGAAGTTTTTTGTGGTGTTGAATCGAACAGTCGAAACATAATTTGGATTTGTTGAATTTCGGTCAAGGGATTTCAGTAGGTCCGGATGAGATATGGACGTGGTACGGACCGTATGGACACGGTACAGACCGTAAACAAAAGTTTATTTTTCGGACAAGAAGTGTCCTAAAATCATGCTTAATTGGAATTCAAACCATTCTGGTCGGTTGAAAGCTGATTTAGCCGAGAAAAATCAATCGGACCCAAAATTTGACCGGTACATGTAATTTCTGAGAACCGATGGAGCCTTTTTAATTTTGACCGAGTTTTTGTGGTTCTATCAGATTGGACTGACCTAAGAGGCTGATTTAGATCGTGCATAAGCTGAAAAATAAGTCTCGAGCCGAATTTGGAAGTTTGGCCTGCAGAGACTTGAGTTTTATGGATTTTTCTCTAAGTATTGAAGGATCCGTGGACCCTAAACCTAAGGACGACTTTATAAGGGTTTTGTTGAGTCTCTCAGCCTCTTAGAGACATAAACAAACAGAGAAAACTCATGCCCTTTGCTGAGTGAGAAGCTGAGATCGTTTTGAGCCGTGAGAAGGTAAAAAAGGTTGTTTGCTAGATTTGTTTGGTAAGCCTTCTCCCGTTTGTTTTACTGTTGTTTTGGCTCATCCAGTAGCTGATTATGTTGTTGTTTGATGATTCTACAGCTGATAATCATAGATCCATCTAGTGGTTTGGATCTTGTTAAAAACACAAAAGGTAAGCGTTTTGATTGAGAATCCGTGTGTTGTGTTGGGATCGGATCTTTGATCTATTTTTGCTGTGTTGTTTCAAGGTTGCTGTGAGTTGTGGTTGCTGTAGAGGGTTCAGATTTATCATCCACGGCCCTAGCTGTTCATCGTTTGGTAAAGGGAGCCTTTTTGGGATTCGTTCAGTGTGGATCCGTTTTTGATCTTTTGATTGGTTATTAATTTTGTGTTTCTGCTTGGAAAGTTAGTCTTAAAAGGCATAAGAAACATAAAATCGAGAGGTTATGGGCCGAAATCCGAGAACTCAAAGGTGAGTGCGTGATCGTGGTTACATGTATAGGATCGTTAAGTGTATAGGCTGTTAGTCTGAATTGTTTGAATGGTTTTGATTGATTTTGTGTGCCACTTATCATGTTGATGTCCTTGTCATGATGCTGATATTGTGATTTGGAGCCATTCTATACTTGATTGTCTTATATTGTGGCCGACTGAGACGGGAGGACCGCATCATTAGGCAATTTCGATTGCTTATGTATCCGGACTTATGGATGCAGATAAAGATAAGGCTAATTGAGGAGCACGTGGGGCAAGAGACGCTGGAGTGGATTGGATGGTTTTCGGGATTTTATTTATTTTGGACTTGTCGTTGTTATTTTTGAATAAATTGACACTATTAGAGTATGGGATCTTTTTGTGTTAGCTGAATAAGTTTCTTACTCACTTTTGATAAACTCATTATGCATGAATAAAGTTTGTTTGCTGAACCGCTGTGTTGTGCTGTTAAGTTGAAATCGATTAAAATTTGTACTTAGCTAGACAGTAGAATTTTAGTCGGGTAATGCTCACGTCCTTATAGAGAATTGCGGGTGGGGTGTTACAAATAAAACCTATAGTTAGGTTTCATTCTGGTATCTGGGTAGGACACCAGAAAAACTATTCTACCGTTAAAAAGGAAGTTCTTTCTATCGTCAACTGCATTTCAAAATTTCAGGATGATCTGATTAACAAAATTTTTTTACTACGAGTTGACTGTAAGTCAGCAAAAGAAATTTTTCAGAAAGATGTTAAAAATTTAGTTTCAAAACAAAATTTTGCTAGATGGCAAGCTATTTTATCTGTTTTTCGATTTTGATATTCAATACATTAAAGGAGAAAATAATTCTTTACCAGATTTTATAACTAGAGAATATTTACAGGGTAAAACAAGTAATATTCAACAAAGTATTCAAGATGAGTGAATCAAAGAACAAAAAACCGATGACGGCATCAGATTACATCAAAAATCAGCCCCATCTGCAGGGTAAACCACTTACTACGCAAAACCCTTTCTCGGCACTTGCCGAATTTCCACCATTATCCTATTCCAAAGCGGCAGCATCAGACAAAGGTCAACCTTCATCAACACTTGCTCAGGCTTCTACCTCATCACCAACCAAGTCAACCTATTACTCGAAACAGGAAAAACAACACCTTATGACTACTCAATTCACCAAAACAATTACCCTCAAAGAACTCCAACAATTTACCAAAAGAGTCTTCTATGATGACAGTCTCTACCTTACCGACAACCTCACCAAAAACCGTACTTTTTATGAGTATATTTTAGTAGACTCTAAATCAGTCAAAATTACCCATTATCCAGACAAAATCAACCCTAACCTCATTTCCTATTCTACTTGCAAAATTCTTAAAATCGGTTCTATTCAAGACCTCGGCTTTATTCACCATCATACCCAAAAACCGTTTTCCACCCTCGGCTACCATATCCCAGGGTATACCTACATTGATTACCAAAATGCATTCTTTCAAACTTTCTACCTTCGACCTTACGACCACTCTTGGTTCATATCCTTTGATCCAAATTGTTCTAAATCAATTCCAGGTTGGTTTAACGAATGGTGGTATTGGTTTGGATCTCTCGACCCTATTTATCCACCAAACATACTCAAAACATCTTTTCCTCACTATATCAAACACTTACCCTCCACAACCCATCGGTCCATTATCCAAAATCTCTTTCCACATTGACATGGACATTCCTTGGATTTGTTCATGGCATTTTAACCTTGCCCTTCATCTACCAGATATGCCTTACTCCCTTATCCGCGAATTTTGCATCAAATGGTGGGATAAGTATAACCTTACCCGATGTTCCTTAACCAACATCTCCCGCTTTTTCGAAATTCATCATCAACTCCACACCGCCATCAAAGTTGTCTCCAAATCTATCCCTTTGGTCAAACCTTACCAGTTTACTCAATCACCGATCCACCTATCAACACCTCCCAAACCACCTCCGGCGTCTAGCCCTGCACATTCTACCGGCTCTTCCACCACTAAATGGTCGTCTAAAAAAGATAAACTCAACAAAATTCTCGACGCCCTTCGTCAACAAATGGAATCTTCCGACGAAGAAGATATTATGCAAGAAGGCGACCCCTACGGCGGACCTTTATCCCAAGATCCACTTGATTAATCAAAAAAAAAAAGAGGTAATTATGATGTATATATTTCGCACTTTTATCATATATTCTAGTAGACTCTGTATATTATTTGTTGTATTACTTTCAAACTACTTATTTTTTACAAATAATCTACAAAGTATATCTCTGTATTCAAATATCTAAGTAATAATTACGAAACAACAAAAAGGACCCACTAGCGGACCCACAAGAAGACACCATAAGGAGACGCCACGTAGCAAAGACGTAAGCAACAATGTAATCAAACTGTCGGCACCATAAGAGGACAACACGTAGCAACATATTGATGTAAACAATGATGCAAGCAAGCATTCAGCTTCCTCTATAAATACTCAACTCTACCAACGAAGGAAACACGAGCGATTTTCACGCAACTCTCTCTCTAAAAATCTCTCCAACCTTCTCTCTCTAAAAATCTTTAAGTTTTCAAAAACTGTTATCCTTAACAATCCTTGTAAGTTCTTAAATTACCAAATAAAAACTTTATTCTATACTGTTTTCAAACAATCTTTGTAAATTTCAAGTTTTAAAATAGTATTTTGCATTTATAAAAAATAATATTTTGTATTTATAAAAAATAAAAAGGCTGGTATCAGAGCCAAAATCCTGTTTTTATCGATGCGTTTTCTGAAAACTTTTTCTTTAAAAAAGTTTCTAAAAGAATACCCTGTTGCTAATCCTTTGCAATCCCCGAGCTAGACTTCTATCTTTCTTCCGAATCAGTGTCACTGTAGGTGTTCCAGACAGCAAGTCCTAGAGTTAGGCCGTAAGACCGTTGGTAAGCCGCAGTTTTATCATCGAAGAAACCGGTTAATATCCCCTAGCTTAAGTTTGAACTTAGTTTTAAAACATGGCGTTATCTATTAAGAAAAATTTTAAATCAAAGCATGCAGCATCTGCATCTCATAGTACAATAAATTCGAGAGAAATTATATCAAAAATAACCTCTTTAAATAGTGAATTATCAAAACCAATTACCACATATAAACCCAGATAACATATATCAAATTGGTACTTTTGATTTCAAAACAGCGTATGCAATAAAAGAACACGAACAAACCTTATCGTTACAGAATGAATTTGAAGAAATAAAATTATTATCATCAATCGCTTTAGACAAATATAAACAAAAGGGATTTTAATTATATTTATTTTGGACTTGTTCAAATAGCTATTAAACCATTATCAAGAACTGAAATTGATTCACCCATAATAATGTTATTAAGGGATAAAACCTTACTAAAATTTGAAGACTCGCTCTTAGGAGCAGTACAATCAAATTTATGCAACAGAGCAATCTATTTTAATTGTGCACCCAATTTTCAAGTAAGTTTACACGATCCAACAATACTCAACACTTTAGTTTTAAATGTTCATTTACCGGAAATTAAATTACAAAATGAAAGACAAGGATATTTATTACTATATCGAATATATTTTAAACAATCCACATCTGAATTTAATCCTAGATGTTTATTACAAGACGATAAAGGAGAAACTACAATACTATCGGTTCATAGTAAAGATACACCAACTGTTACCTTTGCACCTCAACAATTAAAATGGAATGAAATAACTATTCCAGATCAATGGAAAATTGAAATTGCACAACCTCACAGAAATTTCGAATAGAGAAACATTTCAAGAATTATTGAACAAAACGATAGAAAAATATTATTACAATTCGGCTCATTTAGAGATCCATTACCACCTATAATAGGTTATTATCACTCGAGAGCTTCTTTCTCAAAATATCATACTGGCCGATCTAATACAGAGTCTACTAGAATATATGATAAAAGCGCGAAATATATATATCATAATTACTTTTTTTATTTTGTTATTAATCAAGTGGTTGTGTCGTTCTCTAAAGAGAATACCTTCAAGCCGCCGGAAAGTTTCCATTGTTGCCGCAGTATACTAAATCTTTTACTTGACCAAATGTATCTACGAGCTCGTAGTGGCACAATGTCGGAATTTTCGATCCCGAATCTATGGAGATTATCAAGTGACGTCAGCCCTGAATTCTGTTTCGGAGACGTACTTGGCAAGTCTTCTTCGAGAAAATTGCAGATTCGTTAATACATGAAACATCAACAACGAATTAATTAACAATGGAGAAATAAACTATGTTTGATAATTTATTTATTTAAGGAAAAAGAGAATCAAGATTTTCAATTATGTATACAAGAAAGAGTATTTATTTCTCCAATTTCTTCTCTGTTTTTGGTGTTAGGAGCTTCAGCTGTTAAGATGATTGCATATTATTGTTATATTATGAAAATATCCACAATTCTTTATTGTATATTTTTCTATAACATACATCATCTATGTTAAGAAAACTGAAAAGCCTTTCTTTTACAATCTTTTAGAAGCTAACTCTATTTATAAATTGGAAAAATTGTTTAAAAAATATCTCCAACTTTTCGAAATGGTTAAAAATAATCATTACCTTTCTAATGGACTCTTGAAATCCCTAATTTTTATTCACTTTGTACTTTAATCACTAACTTTTGTTGATAGAGCCAAATTAGTTCCGCCGTTGTGCGATTTGATGGATCATTTAACCATTTTTGAAAATTAGACAATTTTTATATTTTCTATTTTTTATTGAAATAAATTAATTACTCAACAAAAAAAATTATTTACAACAAAAAATAAATAGAAAATAATGGCGATTAGCCAAATTTATTTTATGAGAAACCACTATTGAAGAGGACAATTGTATTTGCTCGTGATTTCATTGCATTTTTAGTTGTGATTTTATTGCATTTTTAGCTGTTTCCAAATTTTAATTTCCTTGATGGATAAAATGTATGTTCTATGATATTTGATATTTGTTTGCCATAGATTACACGTGTCGAGTTTTAAACATAGAATATGTTTTCACAAGTGCACATATTATGTGCATGGTAATACAAACCGGTTTAATCAGCAATGATGTCGCCTAACACCAGCGACCTTCTTAAGAAGCTTACTCCATCTTATGCACAAATGAATAAGCAATTTCGGAAAAAAATGAACAATAGCGAAAGAAAGATACTAATAAATACTCGAAAATGAAAGAGAGGTGGTTCAAAGAAAAAACTTTTGGTGATTGGAACTATTGATAAAGATGGAAATTGTGGGACTAAAACATATGCAGAACGAACATGTATTAATACCTAGGAAACCTTAAAATACAGAGAACTTTAGCTTGTCTTCGGTTTAGGTGAAGAGAAAAGTAACATTTTAAAGGAAGAAAATCCTGCAGCTCCACAAACAGATTTTTTACTTGGACAATCTAAAAAGCGTACGAAGCTTACTAGCTTAGTATTCTTATCTATCAAGAACTCCTCCGGACTTTGTGATTTCTCTGCTTTTAGAATCCTATCCATATACTCGAAAAGATTGTATGGAGCTATTAAGCCTTTAAGGGTGTATTTTCGAAAGAAGACAAAGGAGTTGGGATCAATAACCATAAAGTAAAAGCAGATTTCTAATACTAAGGCAAAGTATGAGGTGGCGAGTACAGACAAAAGCATTTTAAAGATGGCAGGAGCCGCCTCTGCTGCTATGACCTAGAGGTGTTCAGCTTTAAATAAGGGAGGAGACTGCAGTTAGAGGGAGTTTTTTGGTATTGTCTTGTAGGGCTGATCTGCGGACTAGAGGCTTTGTGTTTTTGAGGAAACACAAAGAAATCGTTTTTCTATTCTCTGTAATCAACAAAGTTTGTGTCTTTCTTCCATTAATAAGAATCATCCTTTTACCTTCAGAGAAACTCCCGAGAGAAGAGAGAAAGCTATTCTATTGAGAGTTACTAGGTTAAGATCTATCTAGGTTCTTAACAAGTGGTGCGTGCAGCAAGAACACTACAATGGAAACAGATTCAACACCAGGAGGTCAAAGTCTTTCCTCGGTCCGTTCATCTCAGTCACCGTTACTAACAGAGCAAACAATGGAAGATCTTCTCAAACGCCTTGATGGAGTGGAGAGAGAATACAGAAAGCTTGACGAGGGCCAGAAAAAGTTGGAAACAGACCAAGAAAAAATCTTACAAACCCTAGATGGGTTTCAAGACAGCTTCGCTCGGCTAACTCACTCGTTGCCGTCACCGACGCCGACGCCAACACCTACTCCGCAGCGACACAATCCGTACGATGAGAGAGAATACTCCCTCTACCAGCGGCCAGACAAGCGTCCACTCACCGGCGAACCCAGTCTTCCACCACCGGCTCCGGTAACCACAGATCCAGACCACGCCGGCGAACCGTCGCCTCCGCCTCTCACCGGAATGACCCGCCGTCTCGAAATGCCAATTTTTAAGGGACCAGAAATTTTTGCGTGGCTATCCAAAGTGGAAAGGTTTTTTTAAAAGGGCCATTATAGTGAGGACAACAAATTGGACCTTGTATCCATGAGTCTTGATGGGCCTGCTATTGGTTGGTTTAACTCAGAACATAAACGGGACAGTTTCACAGATTGGGAAAATTTCAAGGGTAGAGCGTTACAGCGTTTTGGCCAAATCCGAAGCAAAGGGCCAAGCCAATCCCTTTTTTGTATTAGACAATTGGGCTCTGCATCAGACTACATCATTTCCTTTGAAGATCTGTCTTCTCAAGTTGATGGTCTGGATAGTTCCACGACGAAACAACCAAAGGGTCTACCATACTCTGAGGAGAACCGTCAACGCAACACAACAGCTTGGCGAACCAGGGAAGTTACAAATCCAGCGGGCTTGCAACAGGAACATCCACCACACAAACCGGTCTTACGTCCCAAGTATACAAGTGACAGAGAAATGGAGGAAAAGAAGAAGCTGGGATTGTGTTTCAAATGCGATGCTAGGTGGACGCGTGAACATCAGAAAGTTTGTCCAAAAAGATTTTCCCAGCTGCTCACGGTTGTGAATGGGTATGAAATGGAGATTCTTGACAAAAACATGGAAACAATGTTAGCAGAACCAGAGTCGGCAGCTGTCTCTCAACGCATTCCTCGGCAAATCCACACCAACAACTACAAAAATGCGCGCATTAATCGGTCCTCATGTGGTGGTCGTCATGCTCGATAGTGGCGCTACAAATAACTTTATCTCGCCAGACATTGTTTCTCAATTGAAGCTTTCTCTCTACGATGACAACAATCTCGACATAATGTTGGGCACAGGTATCAAAGCTCGGGCTTTTGGTGTTTGTCGTGAGGTTTCTTTCATTTTGGCAGGAGTTACATTCACTGAAGACTTCGTAGCTCTAGAGTTGGGGGATGCTGATGTCCTACTCGGCATTGAATGGTTGAGTAAATTGGGCCCCTGCCATTGTAATTGGCATAACACATGAGCTGAGTTTTTTGCACAAGAATGAAGTAGTGACATTGTGGGGAGAAAAGAATTTGGGCAAGACTAGATTTGCTTGGCACAAAAGCAGTCCCAAGTATGCAAGAAGGTCACAGGGCATCACGATACACCTCCACAACACATCTGTGGTCAGCGAGTCTACAACGCCCACAGCTCCACCAATTGAAGCATTAATTCTCTCTTTCGCCACAGTTTTTCAGGAACCAACGGGCCTGCCTCCAACGAGGAACAGGGATCACTCCATTACTCTCCTCAAAGACTCAAAGGCAACCTCGGTTCGACCATACCGATATCCTCACGCTCACAAAGCAGTGATTGAGCAGCTGGTCTCCGAAATGCTAGAATCCGGCATCATCCGTCACAGCAACAGTCCCTTTGCAAGTCCCGTTCTCTTGGTAAAGAAGAAAGACTCCTCTTGGCGTTTTTGTGTGGACTACCGAGCTCTAAACCGATCCACCATTCCCAACAAATTCCCCATTCCGGTAATCGACCATCTTATCGACGAACTACACGACGCTTCCATTTTCTCTAAGTTGGACCTTAGAGCCGGCTATCATCAAATTCGAATGCGAGAAGAAGATGTCCATAAGACCGCATTCCGCACTCATGAAGGCCATTATGAATTTTTGGTCATGCCTTTCGGGCTTATGAATGCCCCCGCTACATTTCAAGCCCTAATGAATGATCTCTTTAAGTCTTTCCTCCGCAAGTTTGTCTTGGTCTTCTTCGACGACATCCTCATCTATAGCAAGACATTAAAAGATCATCTTTTCCACATTGAGTTGGTCCTTCAAGTACTACGGGAACAGATTCTCTTTGTTAATAAGAAGAAGTGTACTTTTGGTCAAGCCGCTGTTGAATACCTGGGCCATGTCATCTCTGCACAAGGAGTAGCTACGGATCCATCTAAAACGGAGGCAGTCCGGTTATGACCCGTGCCAAAGTCTGTCAAAGAATTACGTGGCTTCTTGGGTTTGGCTGGGTACTACAGGAGATTTGTGAAAGGATATGGTTCGATAGCTAAGCCACTCACAGAGTTGCTTAAGAAAGACAACTTCCGTTGGTCTCCCGCTGCTCAAGAAGCATTTGACGCTTTGAAACAAGCGATGACTTCTTTACCCGTCCTGCGTCTTCCTGATTTCACAGCCGAGTTTACGGTTGAGACCGACGCATCAAACACAGGCCTGGGAGCAGTTTTATTGCAGCACAAACAACCAATTGCATACTTCAGCTATGGGTTGAAACCACGGGAACAATTGAGGTCGACATATGAGCGTGAACTTATGGCTATAGTCATGTCCTTATCCAAATGGCGTCATTATCTCCTCGGTCGTCGATTTACCGTCTCCACAGACCAACAAAGTCTGAAGTTCTTACTTGAGCAGAAGGAAGTTTCAATGGAACACCAAAAATGGCTCCTCCAGCTGTTACAATTTGATTTCACTATATCCTACAAACCGAGTTTCTCAAATAGGGCGGCTGATGGTCTATCACGAATCCCGCACCTCTCCTCGACATCGACGGCCAAGTCCTTGCTTGCACTCACAATTCCGAAGCCCTTACAGATAGAAGACATCATTCGCGAGGTTGAAGAAGACGAGGGTCTGCAGAAATTGGTTCGAGAATTGCAAAACTCCGGGTCAGCCAAACTGGGTTACTCACTTAAATCAAACCGCTTGTGTTACAAAAACCGGCTGGTCATCCCCTCCACATCACGATTTATCCCTTTGTTGTTACACGAAGCACACGATAGCCCATCTAGGGGTCACTCAGGCCTGCTCAAAACACTCAAACGTCTCCAGCAGACATTTCATTGGGAAGGGATTAAGCGTACGGTTCAGAAGTACGTCAGTGAATGCGCAATCTGTCAGACTAACAAGACTTCAACGCTGTCTCCAGCTGGCTTGCTCCAACCATTGCCAATTCCTGATGTAATCTGGGAAGATCTCAGCATGGAATTCATTGAGGGTTTGCCAATGTCTCAAGGTGCAAACTCCATTCTGGTTGTTGTCGACAAGTTAAGCAAGTTTGGTCACTTCATTCCATTGCGACATCCGTATACGGCTGGAGAGGTTGCAAAAGCATTCATTTCGGGAGTGGTCAAGCTTCATGGCTATCCAAAATCAATTGTGTCAGATCGGGATCGCATTTTCTTAAGCCAATTCTGGAAATCGCTATTTCATCTCTCAGGAACTAAGCTCAAGCATAGCACGGCTTATCACCCGGAGACTGATGGACAAACAGAGGTATTAAACCAAACTTTGGAATGCTATCTCTGTTGTTTTGCATCTTCTCAGCCAAGATCTTGGAACTCTTACTTGGCATGGGCAGAGCTTTCATACAACACGGCCTACCACATCGCGATTAGAACAACCCCATTTAAGGTGGTCTACGGGTGGGATCCTCCTGCCATTGTTCAATATGAAGAGCGCTCTACTTCAAATTTTGAACTAGAAAGAGCATTGCGGGAACGAGACAAAATGTTGGCTGAGCTTAAGGTTCAATTAGCCAGAGCACAGGATCAGATGAAGCGATCAGCGGACAAGCATCGCCGAGATGTGGAGTTTGAAGTTGGTACGATGGTTTATCTTAAATTACGACCTTACCGTCAAGCGTCTGTCGCACGACGAGCTTATCAAAAACTTTCAGCCAAGTACTTTGGTCCATTCAAGATCACGGAACGGATTGGTAAAGCTGCATATCGCCTCCAACTTCCACCAGGTTCAAAAATTCACGATGTCTTCCATGTTTCTCTACTTAAGACTGCTCTGGGTTCCTCTCAATTTGCGCCGCAGTTACCAACGGCATTGGCAGAGTTGGACGAACTCATCATTGAACCTGAACACATTCTGGAAACTCGCTACAATGCCACTGGTCACTTGGAAGCCTTAGTACAGTGGAAAGGGCTTCCTCAGGATGATAATGAGTGGATTTTGGTCAAGTCACTGCTGCAGCAATTTCCCTCCATTGCGCTTGGGGACAAGCTCCTCCTTAAAGGGGGGAGTATTGTTAAGCCTTTAAGGGTGTATTTTCGAAAGAAGACAAAGGAGTTGGGATCAATAACCATAAAGCAAAAGCAGATTTCTAATACTAAGGCAAAGTATGAGGTGGCGAGTACAGACAAAAGCATTTTAAAGATGGCAGGAGCCGCCTCTGCTGCTATGACCTAGAGGTGTTCAGCTTTAAATAAGGGAGGAGACTGCAGTTAGAGGGAGTTTTTTGGTATTGTCTTGTAGGGCTGGTCTGCGGACTAGAGGCTTTGTGTTTTTGAGGAAACACAAAGAAATCGTTTTTCTATTCTCTGTAATCAACAAAGTCTGTGTCTTTCTTCCATTAATAAGAATCATCCTTTTACCTTCAGAGAAACTCCCGAGAGAAGAGAGAAAGCTATTCTATTGAGAGTTACCAGGTTAAGATCTATCTAGGTTCTTAACAGGAGCTTATGGATCCAAATTTACATGGATCATTCTCGAAAATAGAAGTAACTGCATATCATGTTGCCTTTTCATGTTGATTTGTCATTTCAAAGAGCTCATATGTTAGAATGTGTCTACTGATATGTCCCACTGATTGAGCAGCAAGGCCAAAGACTAAAATCTCTTTTTCGGTAAGAAATTTTTCTTCTAACTTTGGATCCATATACTGATATGGACATCAAAACCATACGAATGAGCTAACTAGACTAGCAAGTTCACGCACCATTCCATCCAAACCAAGCCAACAAGAAGTATTTTCGCACCCACCAAGTTATGATCAAACAAATGGCCTAGGATTAGATATTTCCCAAGAAATCCATCAGAAAGCAACAAGCCAATCCACCCGACTACCGTGAAAACTCATCCGGATCAAGCCGACTCCAAGATCATCGAACCAAAGACAACTTTCCTTGAGCCATCTTGGAGATTCATCAACAATATGCCCATTTTAGGAAGAATTGTCGAGCCACTGTTGAAGATTGCCGAGCCAATTCACCCGACTGTCGTGAGAGCCTTGACGGAGCACATCGAGATCAAAACCACAGAACATATGAGATTTTTCTCGAACCATCTTTGAGATTCCTCGACAATGTACCCATTTTATGAAGAACTGTCGAGAAACATTCATGCATTGTCGGGTTAGATTGAGAGATTGTCGAGAAATCCTACTCGCCTGCCGTCAGTCATTCTACACGGATCAGTTTGAACCAAAAAAGAAAAAATTTCTTTTTCCTTATATTGATGCGTCTCAATACTACATATGGAATCCAGGGGATGCTCTACATCATCTAGAAACTAAATAGTTACAAACTAGCTATTGCAACAACAATATTCATTGCTAAATCGTTAACATAATCTAACAACTGAATTCATTGCTAAATCGTTACAAACTAGCTATTGCGATCGAATAAGGACGATTAACAAATTGCTGCTACGAGCTCGACACATGCAGAAAATCATTGCTAAATAATTGTTGGAAAATCATTGCTATTATGGCGAAAAATTACGTTGTAGTTGATTTGCGTCGAATCCCACAAAAGTATCGACGATATTACGTCGCAACATCAAATCGTGGTAATATTACGATAGATTAGCGACAACTATTTGCAAAAGCTTCATAAAAAAAGCAAGCGTTACAAAATCATATTTTCAATTTTTTTTTCCTTTATCATCTTTCCTAAATACAACCTAGCAACACTACAAGGAAACATGACTATTTCTGACCACAACAGTGGTCAAAAAAATTCTAATGCAATTCCGATGAATTTCTGACCAAATTCTGATGAAATAAATTTTGATCTGAAATTGGTCGGAAATTTCAAATATTTTCGACTAAAATTTAATCGTCGGAAGTCGCCAGAAAAATACGTCGAAAAAACGGAAATTTTCCCGACTAAAGTAAATGGTCGGAAAATGGTCAAAACATCTGTCGGATATTAGTCGGCAAAATAATTTAAAACTTGCCGAAGAGTTTTCGATAAGATATACCAATATTTTCGACGAAATTCTGACCAATGTGGTCGGAATTTAGTCGAAAATTAGGTGTCGGAAGTTCGTCGGAAATCAAAATGCGTGTGATCAGAAATTCGTCGGAAATACCGTGGTCGAAAATTCGTCGGAAATGGAAATTGGTCGGAAATTCGTCATAAATCGGAATTGGTCGGATATTCGTCGAAATCAAAATACGTTTTTCGACGAATTTTCGGCCACCGTAGTCGAAAATATGCTTTTGTTGGTTCGATACAATTATTTAACCATAGTTTAAATGAATTTATGTTTCCATAATCGAAAAGTCGTTGGAAATAAGAAATTGGTCGAAAATTTTTTGGAAATCGGAATGTGTCAGAAATTCGACGGAAATCAAAATGCGTTTTCCTTTTTCGAAAATCAGAATATGCCTTTGTTGTTTCGATACAATTATTCAACCATAATTTAAATAGATTTATGTTTCCGACGAATTTCCAACCACGGTAGTCAGAAATTCATCGGAAATCGGAATGTGTTTTCCGACGAATTTCCGACCACCGTGGCCTGAAATTCGTTGGAATTCTTTCTACATAAGCGTCCCTACTCCTCACAAATCATAAATCACAAATCAACAAATCGATTCAACAAAAAAAACTCAAACATCCTTCTCGCCGGAATTCTAACTAGTCGCCAAAAAAAAGTGTACAATATAGAAAGTACAATATGAATTTTCAAAGATCTCGGTTTTGAATTGTATTTTTTATTTTCAAAATAATATGAACTTTTTAATTTGTAAGTTTTTTTTAAATATATTTTTAGTTTTAAATCCTAAAATATTATTAGTTTTTTAATTATAATTTGTATTTTTTTTTTTTTTTTTAATATTTAGTTGCAAATTGGTCGGAAAATATTTTTTCCGACCAGATGCATCACTATAGTCGGAAATTGGTCGGAAATTTTTTTCTGACCAATTTCCGACCACATGCATCACTGTGGTCGGAAATTGGTCAGATTTTTTTTTTCCGACCAATTTTCGAAGATATTTATTCCGATGATTTTCCGACGAATATTGCCGACTATTTCTCCGACGAAGCATCTCGACCACTCACTTCGTTTACAAAATTCCGACCAGCCTTTACCGACCAATCCGTATTAGTCGGAATCTGGTCGGAAAACATGATTTCCGACCAGATTTCGACCAAAACGGCGGTCGGAATCAGACCTGCTTTCTTGTAGCGCAATAATCACAGCCTACATGCAACTTGACAAATTTTAAAAAGAAAAATATAAAGAGAAATTTCACAAAGGCTTTTACGTTATATATATATATATATATATATATGTATGCTATTTTATAAAATAAATTGTTACGAGTGATTTTTCGGATCGTTCAGTGTGGAGCACCGGAGTGGATGACATAAATCACAAACGTCAATTGGTGTAGAACTGGTCCGAAAACTTGGTTCTACCACTGGTAAACGAAACCTAACTTGTACACAGTATAATCAGAAAACTTCGAGACTATAGGAAGCAGAAAATATGCTTTAGTTTTGGGAAATGAGGTGCCCTGACAATTTTGGGTCATGAAGTGGTGAAGTTCGAGATCCGAGAATGACTCCAATCATGCAAGTGCATCATTCATGCCATAACCTCCCCTCAAGATTTGCTGAGATTCCAAGGCTTACTACGTGAGATCATTAAGACATGTCGAGTTCACCACCGCATGTCGGGACGACGTTCCCTGCATCCTTGGCTTGGATTTTGGCCAATCGCTCGAGTAGTTCCGCTTCCGCCTGTTTCGGGTTCTCGTTGCGTCTTTGCTTTATCATTGATCTAAAGATTATCTTGCTCCCCTTGTCTTGGTTTCGCTTCCGCTTGTCTTTAGATTGAGTTCAATACATTTTCTTACCAAAAACCTCATTGTTTAAGGTCTAGTCGATGAAATGAATCTCGAATGTTTTATGCTTCCATGTTTTTTTTCTTTTTTCTTGGCATGGGACCATGTTTTTGGTTATGTTTCATGTAAAACCAAAACTTTCATTCTAAATGATATTTACTCTTTATCAGAAAAAAAAAGACACGTCGAAGATATAGCTACGAGCACCCTTGGATTGTCCAGGAATTGAGAAGTAAATTATTGATAATTATATTATACTCTTAATTGGATTAATCTAATTTTAGAGTCGGATAAACATCTAAGTTGTACCCGGTCATGTTATAATACGAGATAAGTTTTGAGTTTTTTTTTAAGAAAAAGGTGTCAGTCACAAATCACAATAAGTCAATAAATATATATTTTATTTACCACTTTTCCTCAAATTCATTTTTTCCGGTTTATTTTTTGGGTCTTGTCCTCTTTTCCTAAATACAACTTAGCAAGAATCACAACCTACAACTTGACAAATTCAAAAAAAAAAATAATAATAAACGAAAACGAAAAACGGAAAAAGAAAATGTCACAAAGCATTGATTGTCGCCTGCTTCTTGGAACACCGTAACCGTAACGCAAACATATCATCAATATCTGGAGATCTCTTTCCACCGCAAACAGCTACGACGTCGTTTGGCTTCCCGGTGGTCACATTAAAGATATCAACTCCGAAAAGCCGAACCACCACCTGAACCGGGTTTTCCCTCGGACTGGACCGAACTTTCCAATCAATATAAAGCTGCCGATCTAGTCCCGTCGATCTCTCAAAAGTAACAACATCACCGGCTCGGAGTTTCTTCTCCTTGACGAATCGACTCCATCCCTTGGTCAACACGTAACTTTGACTACTGTTCCAGTATGAGTAACGGAACCTCCACACTTTACCGTTAACGTCTTCGAAGTTGATCAAAACGCCTTTAGTCACTGCCGGTGAAGGTGACGGTAACGGAAAGTATTTCTCGGCGTGTTGTTTAGGTATCACGAGACGGTTCAGCTTCCCTACGTCGCTAGGTGTAACAGCCTTCTCGAAAAGCACTTCACGAGTTTTCAAAACGTTAACGTTTTGAGTTGTACTTGTTCCGTTAACGTCGACGGAGAGAAACAACCGCCGTTTATTGTTCTGTTCAAGCTCGTCGGCGTAAGTGTGTTTTCTTAACATGTCAACGATCTCGGCCTTAGAGTGAGCTTCAAGAAAAGCGAAATCACCGTCTTCGAGAATGGACTTGAAGTTGACTACGGCGTCACGGCCGCGAAAACGACGGGCGGCGATGTCGTATGAACGAGCAGCTTCTTCTTGCTCGTTGAAAGTGCCGAGCCATACTCGTTGGTGCTTCTCGTAAATCTGAGCTCCCCATCTTCCGTTGGGCTGAGGAACCACGCCTTTGTATTTTGACGACGGTAGCTTCCGTGACTCCGTCTCTACGCCGTTCGCTGAATCCAACACGACGCTGCTTCCACCGCTTCCCATACGGTAGAGACGTAACGCAGCCGCCGGAGGAGGAGAAAGTTTCTTGGCGGTGGTGGTAGAGAAAGATTCCGAAGTAGAGGAACTTATCTCTTCTATGCACCTAGAACCCATACTCTTTGTTTCAGTTTCTTGAAGATTCTGACCAAACCAAGCAACACAAAGTATAACCTAAAACCAAAGAAAAAAAAAAGAAACTCAAACAAATTAGGTGAGAGAGATTTGGGTGACGTTGTTGCTTTTATTCTTTTTTATTTGGTTCACCTATATACAGAGACATATGATGATATGAGGAATGGACGAGGCAAGTCCATGTACATGTACATGTACATTTTGGAAAACGCCGAAAATTTTGAGAGAAACTTAGAACAATGTGTTTTGTATAATGAATGTATTTTGTATGTATGAGTGTGTTTTTACCAATGAATCAGTCTCATATTTATAGGGATGAAAAGTGTAAATTAGTCAAGATAAGAGTAGTAAATTTTTGACTTTATCTACTACCATAATAAGAAATAATTACTCTCTTAATTCAACATTCTAGAAATGTTGAATATTATAACACTCCCTCTTAATTATTTATTATGTACTGTCTCGTTAAAAACTTTTTCATGAAAAAATCTAATGGGATGAAAACCATGAAAAAGGAGAAAAGAGTGCATTAGCATATTCTCCCCCTCGAAAAGAGTTATCTTCATACGTCTCGTTGATGACGTATTCCAATGTTATGAACATGTTTCTTGAACATCGAGGTGGGTAGTGACTTTGTGAAAAGATCTGCAGCGTTGTCGCATGATCTGACATATTTTACTTCAATGTCCTTATTTTTCTCAAGCTCTTGAGTGTATGCGAAGAACTTCAGAGGGATATGTTTGGTTCTATCACTTTTGATATATCCTTCTTTCGTCTGAGTGACACATGCAGCATTGTCTTCGTAAAGAATTGTTGGCTCCGTGTTAACGTGGATTTCACTGCTTGATTGAATGTGTTGCCTGATCGATCTCAACCATACACATTCTCTACTAGCTTCATGGAGTGCGATGATCTCGGCATGATTTGAAGAAGTAGGTACAAGCGTTTGTTTCTGCGAACGCCAAGATAATGCGGTGCCTCCGATCGTAAATACATATCCTGTATGTGATCGGGCATTGTGAGGATCCGATAAATATCTTGCATCTGCAAAACCAATCATTTGACCATTGGAATTGTTAGGATAAAATAATCCTAAATCAATCGATCCTTGAAGATATCGAAAGACATGTTTAATCCTATTCCAGTGTGTCTTCGAGTAGGGGATAAACTATATCTTGCTAAAAGATTAAGGGCAAATGATATATCTGCTCTATTACAATTGGCCAGATACATAAAGGCTCCGATCACACTTAGATATGACACTTCTAGGCCAAGTATCTCTTCATTTTTCTCAGATGGTCGGAATGGATCATTATCAATATTCAACATTCTCACGGCCATAGGGGTGCTGAGAGGAGTAGCCTTATCCATATTAAATCTTTTTAATACTCTTTTGGTATATGTGGATTGATGCACAAATATACCCTTTTGAGATTTTTCAATTTGGAGACCAAGACAATACTTTGTCTGCCCGAGATCTTTCATCTCCAATTCCCCTTTTAAATAATCTGATGCTTCTTGCATCTCTTTTTGAGTTCCGATTATATTCAGATCATCAACATATACCGCGATTATCACAAATCCGGATATTGTTTTCTTGATAAAAACACATGGGCAAATAGGATCATTCACATATCCTTCTTTTATCAAGTGATCACTGAGACGATTATATCACATTCGCCCAGATTGCTTTAACCCATATAATGATCTTTCCAATTTTATTGCACACAAATCTTTGGGTTTGGAACTCAATGTGTCTGGCATTTAAACCCATCGGGTATTCTCATATAGATATTTGTAGCTATAGAGCAATATAAATATGTCGTAACGACATCCATCAGACGTATTTCTAAATTCTCATTAGCCGTTAGGCTCATCAGGAATCTAAATGTGATGTCATCCATCACGGGAGAATATGTTTCCTCATAATCAATCCCAGGTCTTTGGGAGAAACTTTGTGCAACAAGGCGAGCTTTATATCTTATAATTTCATTTTTTCTTATTTCGTTTTCGAACGATTACCCATTTGTATCCAACCGGTCTTACACCATTTGGTGTGAGTACAATGAGTCCGAATACCTTTCGCTTATTAAGCGAATCAAGCTCGACTTTTATTGCCTCTTTCCATTTTAGCCAGTCATGTCTCTTTTGATACTCATACACAGACTTTGGCTCTGGATCCTCGTTTTCCTCATTTATTTCTTTTGATACAAGGTATGAGAAAACATCATCAATATCAACTATCTCATTTCTATTCCATATCTTTTCATTATGGATATAGTTGATAGATATCTCATGATTTTCATCAGGCTCATGATGCTCTGCATCATCCTTGTTCTCATGATGATCTATATCATCATTATTTTCATGATTCTCATTTTCCAAAGTATTTTCAACCATTTTGGGAGAATTATGCCTTTCAGCTTTTTTTTTTTCTAGGATTCTTATCCTTAGAATCAACGGGTCTACCACGCTTCAAGCGGGTTCTAGATTCCCGTGTATTATCTGCTAGTCCACCTTCTTGTGGAATCTCGATTATAGCAGAAACATTTGCAGCTGGTATATGAGATTTTGTTACCGTTTTGGTAGCAAATGCATCAGGTATCTGATTTACAATACTTTGCAAATGCATAATACGTCGAACTCCTAGTTCTGATTGCTTAGTAGGAGAATCAAGGAGTAACAACGTTGCTTATTTTCTCTACTTTCCTACTTGCTTATTTTCTCCCCTAGAACCGAGAATACTTTTTCGTCAAAATGACAATCGGCAAACCTTGCCATAAAGACATCACCAGTCTTTGGTTCTAGATATCTTATAATTGATGGAGAATCACATCCAACATAAATTCCCAACCTTCTCTGAGATCGCATTTTTGTACGTTGTAGGGATGTTATCAGCACATACACAGCACAACCAAAAATTCTTAAATGGGAAAGATTTGGTTCTCGACGAAATGCTAACTGTAATGGGAAATATTTTTGATACGCATTCGGCCTTATCTGAATCAGTGCTTCTGCATGTAATATGGCATGCCCCCATACAAATGTTGGCTGTTTTGATCTCATGATCAACAGTCTTGCAATTAATTGCAGACGTTTAATTAATGATTTAGCCAACCCATTTTGAGTATGAACATGAGCCACAAGATGTTCAACCTCAATTCCCGATACCATACAATAATCATTAAATGATCGGAAAGTGAATTCACTAGCATTGTCTAATCTAACTCTTTTAATAGGATAATAAGCAAATTGTGCCCTCAATTTGATTATCTGAGTTAGAAATCTCGCAAATGCCATATTTCGAGATGATAATAGACAAACATATGACCATCTGCTAGAAGCATCTATCAACACCATAAAATAATGGAATGGTCTACATGGTGGATGAATTGGTCCACATATATCACCTTGAATACGTTCAAAGAATTTTGGTGATTCTTTATCAACTTTGGTTGGTGATGGCCTTATTACCAATTTTTCCAGAGAACATGTTTCACATGTCACTTTATTTCCTTGATTAATCCCTTGGATTTTCAGTCCATGACCATGTGAAGTTTTAATGATTCTCCGCATCATCGTGGTGCCAGGATGACCAAGTCTTTCATGCCATAATATAAAATTATATTGATTTCTTTTAACCGCGAGATTTGATTCTATTGCCCATATATATGTATGGTGCAATCTAGAAAAAAACCTTGGTAATTTTTCCAAGATAACCCCTTTTCCATTTTTTCAGAAGTTATATACATAACCTTCTTTTCATTTTCAGTCTCTGACTGAGTATCATACACTTGAAGGTAGATATCCTTAAAACTCAACAAATTTTTTTTGAATTTAGAGCATATAAGGCGTTATCGATGGAAAATTTCGTTCTATTTGGCAACGAAAATCTGGCTATACCAGTTTTATTAATCAGGTCTGCAGAGTCTGATATTGTATTGACAATAATTTTTGTCCTCTTTATATTTGAAAAATATATCTCATTTTTCAGAATAGTATGTGTTGTTCCACTATCTCGTATACATATATTTTTTATTTTTTATTTTTTTTTCTTTGGATTTTGATCCATTTATGTAATCAACATCAATAATCGTTAGCGAATTTCATAATTAAAACATATAATGGTTTTATAATGGTTTGTTTGAAAAATATTTTATTCGGAAAAATAATTGAAAATACATAATAATTTTAATGGCATAACAAGAGGCTTATTCTTTTGTTTCATTACAAGCATTTTCATACATAGCTGGAGACTTATTCTTTTTGTCTCACTACAAGCATTTTTAGTAATTGGTCTCGTCAAAATTGAGGTACGTTGTTCCCTCGGAGTGTTCTGTAAGGTTCATTTCCTTTCCTTTGCCTTTCGTGGAATCTTGATATAGTCTACACAGATGTGGAAGGGTACGACAATCATTGGCAAAATGCCATTTGTTCTACATCTGAAACATATATCTTTACGTTTCTGGGAGTGATCCATTTTGATCTCTTTTCCTTTTTGAGATCGTTTATTTCGTACCCATTTGAATGATCTCCTCCCTTGAGGATTATAATTTTTTCCTCTTCCACGATTATTTCGACGACCACGACCCCGATTGGTCTGACCTGTTATATCAGGATTTTGACTTTTCATAGCATTCACTTCAGAAAATGCTCTCGTTTCCGTGGGTCGAGAATTGTGGTTTTTAATGAGAAGTTCATTATTCTTCTCAGCAAGAATTAATGCCACAATTAATTCGGAAAACTTCTTGTATCCCCGATTTTTGTACATTTCAGGGAGGAGACTATGTTCCTTATGAAATATCAGGTATATTTTCTCGAGCATTTCTGACTCAGAAACTGGCTTACCAAAATATTTTAATTGAGATACAATCCGCAATATAGCCGAATTGTATTGCTCAACCTTTTCAAAATCCTGAAACCTCAGGTTCTTCCATTCCTCTAAGGCATGAGGTAGAGTAATCTCTTTTGGGTTATCAAACCTTGCCTTTAGAGCGGACCATAGTTTTGCTGGGTCTTTTATGTGCACATAATCATGCGTCATATTCTCATCTAGATGTTTTCGTAGGAATATAATTGACTTCGCTTTTTTTTGGGCATAAGTTTTATTTCCTTCTTTTATTGTATCGGACAAATTTTCGATTCCAGATGGAGTTCCAGATCAGTGGTCCATGCTATGTAATTTGCTCCAGTGACTTTGAGAGCTGGGAATTTAAACTTCTCAATGTTTGCCATTTATCTAAAAACAAAACCAAATATAATTTTTTATTAGAACGATTTTTAAATCGATTACATATTAATAAACAAAATGATTACAAAGAAAAATATCCCATAAAAATTAAACCAAAACTAAAGACAAATTCTCCGGGAGTAAATTCCCCGATGAAGATGCCATAAATACAAAAAATAAATAAAACTAAACAAAGCATTAGAAATATGCGAATCAATTTACAAATGAAATCTAAGCAAATTTTTTATAGGAATGAGATGAGATGTGAATAAATGAGTGAATGAGAGAGTGTATTTATAGATTGAAAATCATTGTTCCGGACCATTGGAAAAGCGATATGACTGTTGGTGATTTTGAAAATTCAATCATAAATTCTTTAACATGCGATCAATTAATTTACCAGATTCAGATAAGCGGTTTATTATTAACATAATAATATTAACAATAATATTATGATGGCATGATTAAATTATTATGCGGATTATAAGGTGGCTCAGCCATCCAGTAATACCGAAACATAAAAATAAATTATTTGGCGGCTTGGCTGTCCCGATAATATTGAATAAAGTGTAAGATAAATAATATAAGGCGGCATGGCCGACCAATAACATTAAATAAAGTGTAAGGTGGCTTGGCCGTCTTTTGGAATACATAGTGGTGCATTAAACAACCACTTGTCAGTATTATTTTTAGAGGCGCCAGTTCTCCTACAGTATATTTATTTTATTGAACAAAGTAACTTACCACCGGTGTTAACCGGACATCTTACCGTTTGATTTGATGAAATTGGATGAAAAATAATTTTTCGCCGGTGAACAGTGGTTTTCGGCCGTGAACAGTGATTTTGGCAGTGAACAGTGACTTCTGGTGTGAACAGTGACTTGCGAAAATCGTTCAGTTTCGATCGGAGCGATCGTGGTGATAACGTGTTATAAATAAAATGATTTTAGAATTGGAAAACACTGAAAATATTAAGAGAAACTTAGAACAATATATTTTGTATAATGAATGTATTTTGTATGTATGAATGTATTTTTACAAATGAATCAATCTCATATTTATAGAGATGAAGAGTATAAATTAGTCAAGATAAGAGTAATAAATTTTTCACTTTATCTACTACCATAATAATAAATAATTACTCTCTTAATTCGTTGAATATTATAACAGTTTATGTTTTTAGAATTAAATTTTATTACTTTATGAAAAAAAATGTCAAACTCAAAAAATGGTTACGTGGGGTCAACGCTTTTACTAGGATCGCAAAATTAACTTTGAAGGAAGTTTCCGAGAAGGGCAGACCAAAAATGGAGTACAACGGCTTTTCTATTTTTCGTACGTTTATTATTTACATTTTTTAACGACGTAAGTACATTTTCTTACAACACATTACCACGTACTTTCATCAAATAAAGTTCTCATCAATCATCATATAAGTTGTTATGACTTGATTTATTTGATTGGATAACCAAATTTTGGTTTTATAACTCATTGTTTCCCGGAAACAAAAAAAATGGTATGTACCTTATACACTAAATCTGATTAAACATTAACCCTCGATTTTATTGATCATTGACATATTCGCGTTATCAATTCATATCAAAATTTATGTGCAATCTAAGACAGATAAATATCACTATTAGCTATAGTTATGAGATTCTAAATGCTTAGAGGAGAAAAAGTCTGGCCAAATATCGATATCGGATTCAACAATCCAAATATGTTCAACTTTTATAGGTATGTTACATTGACATACATAGAAGATTCAGTAGATCGAACAAAAAAATAACAAAAAAAAAGTCAGAGAATAAAAATCAAAATTAAGTCAGAGTTTTGACGAAATAAAAAAAGAGACGAGACATACAAAATGAATAACCAATGGAATGGGTTACATGGTAAATGGGACCAACCAAGTGGGTCAAGTGGGATGGGGGCTCACGTGAACTCATGAAGGACCTATCTATCCTCTCTTTTTTTTTTTTTTAATAGATTTAGTTCATCCCCCTTCGAAGCAGTTCTGGTAGCGATATTTTATTCACCATCTGTTTAAATATTTTGTAAATTGATTAGAAAACAAAAAAAGAGACTTTTGGATAGGTAAGGTCGCAAGGATTATGATCTTATCTGATGCTGTCGTCTCATACACTATCGTGACATAATCTGCTTTCTTTTGTTTTTTCAGTTTCCTTCTCAATTTGTAGCTCTTTTTTTGTCTACACAATTAGAAAATGTATGTAGTTATGTATTAATTGCAATAAGTAAACACTAATAATTCTCTTTACCATCTTTTTTTTTTTGGTTTTTTTTTTAATGTTCTCTTTATGCATCTTAAGGCATCTTTAACGGTAGAACCCCTAATGGGGTTCTTAACCATTTATTTAATATTTTTTGAGAGTAAAAAATGTTTCTAAAATTTTTTATTTAAGAAATTTATCTCACTTGGTTTCATAAGTTTTTATTATTTTATTATTATTATTAATAAGAAACTTTTCTAAAAACTCTCCATTGAAGATGGTTTTAGTATCTGCTATATGATCATATTTCTAATTTGTTATATAATTATGGTATAGAATATTATCGATGTACCTATCTCTATATATATATTAAAGAGAAAGAAAAATGGATTAATTGTAGACATGACGTGATGTTTCCCGCTTGGGAGGGAGACAATTTGATTAACTTGCTTATCCAACCAAATATTTTTGAAACACTCCAACGTTGCTATGTTTTCATTTTCAGCCCCTTTTAATTAGTTTATAGTACTATTAGTTCAGTAATTATAATCTTCACAACGTCCCATTGTTTCTAGAATGAAAAGTTATTTTGTGTTTAATTTCTCTACAGTCGTAGTAATCATATCTATGAAGTATGAACCGATAAAATTTTCTCACCAATAAAATTTAAAAACCATCGTATCTCAAAAGTGTACGGATATCATCCAAATATGCTCTACTACTACTACGTACTAGTACCCAACTCATTATAAATTTGATTAAGAACTAATTATATATTTGAACCCATATCTATCTAAACTTATGTGTATACATATATATATACTGTACATACAGTATATCACCTCTCATTTTCCCAACACATTTAATTTATCAATTAATATGACACTTCAACAATCATCCAAATCACATGATAAGTTTGAATGCTGAATCAGTATTATTATTATAATAATACGGAAACAATCCAGTTCAGCAATATAATTTAATTAATTCATAATAGTGTTGGTTTAGTTAATCCGGTTAGCTTCTGTATATAAACAGGTTGCATTGATTTCGAGATAAACCAAAAAACAAGAATCAGTTTTAATCAAACCCTAAAAACTGTTTTCTCTCACCCGATTTCATATGGTATCAGAGCGAGGCTCGAGTTCTTGAAATTTCTTCTTATAAACCTTAATTTCTTCAATGGCGAGTGACGGAGAAAGCTCCGCAACAAAAACAAAAAGAGATAATGAAACGAAATCGGCGATGGAGAAGTCAAAAACGGAGGGCAGAAGGACGATCTCGACATATGATCTCACGTCGGCGGATAACCCCGGAGCAATTATTGCTCACCCCCTACTGAAAACTCACAACTACGATGAGTGGTCGTGTTCAATAGAGATGGCGTTGTTGTCGCGCAAGAAATTCGGATTTCTTGACGGAACGATTCTGAAGCCGCCGAAGAATTCTCTAGATTACGAAGATTGGAGATCGGTAAATGCTCTTCTTGTATCTTGGATAAAGATGTCGATATCCTTCTTTGAAATCAAACATCTCACATAGAGATAACGCTCGGAATCTTTGGGAGCATCTTCGAAAAAGGTTCTCCATCACTAATGGACAAAAGAATCAGAAAATCAAGGCTGAATTAGCTACCTGCAAACAGAACAACTCAACAGTAGAAGAGTACTATGGTCGATTGACAAAGATTTGGGAAAATATGAACAATTATAGGCCGGTACGTGTTTGTGAGTGTGGATTTTGTGTATATAATCTTGGACAGAAACAGGAAAAAGATAGAGAATATGATATGGTTCAGCAGTTTCTTTTTGCACTTGACGAGAAATTATATCACACCGTTCGTTCAACTCTATGTGCAAAAGACCCCTTACCAAGTCTTGAAGAGGCTTACAACATTGTTTCCCAAGAAGAGGATATGTTGTCTCATAATCGTCTGCGTGAAGAAGTGCCAGAAACAATCGCTTTGTCTGTTCAAACCAAGCCAAGAGTTCGTGTCTCTGATTTAGAAAAAACTGTGTTCCTGTAAACACTGTGGGCGGACATGACATAACTCTGAAAGATGCTTTGAAGTGATTGGGTATCCTGACTGGTGGGAAGACAAGGAACGTGGACAGTCTCTTAGCACGCGAGGTAGAGGCCGTGGTGGTCGAGGTAGCTTCCGTGGAGGTCGTGGAAATGTTTTTGGATCACGCTCGGCTAATCTCAATGTCGTCAGTACTGGTTCTAGAAATGACCAATAAGTGCAGCGAGTTGTAACTGATAAAGACAGAGATGCAGTCAGCGGTTTGACAGAAGCACAATGGAAGGGCGTGCTTACAATTTTAAATGCTGCTCGTGTGCCGTCTGACTATACCAATCCACCTTCCAGCACACTGTCAGGTAAGTCTTCTGGTTTATCTTGGATTTTAGATACTGGTGCCACACACCACATGACAAGTGAGTTTAGTTTACTGAAAGACATACGTGATATAACGCTTGTGATAATTATTTTGGTTGATGGAAGACACCGTGTTGCTTGTAAAGAAGGAACGATCAGTTTTGGATCCAGTCACATGTTGAAATCAGTTTTTTTTTGTCTGAACTTCAGTCCAATTTGATCATAGTTAGTCAACTAATGGATGAAAACAATTGTATTGTTCAGATGGTTGAGAGTTTTCTTGTAATTCAGGACCGCAATACGAGGACAGTGATTGGAGTTGGTAAAAGATTTGGCGGGTCTTTCTACTTCTTGAGTGTTGATTCAGTCCGGGCAATCATGGCTAAAGAACCTTACAAATTGTGGCATCAACGATTAGGACATCCTTCAGCTACAACAATCAATTTCATTTCACAGTTAGGTTTTTCGGGTTGTAAAAAGAATGTTAATATTTGTGATGTGTAAACAAATGATTGTGTTGCTTTGAGCTTATACATTGTGATGTTTGGGGCCCTTATAGAACAGCTACACATTCTGGTTTTTGATATTTTTTAACAATTGTGGATGATTGTTTACGTGCTGTCTAGGTGTTCTTAATGAAGGAAATTAGTGAAACCAAAGATCATATCCATAATTTCTTAGCCTATGTAGCTCGTTAGTTTAATTCCCAAGTCAAAATAATCCAGTCTAATAATGGTAAACAATTTTTGTGCATGAAAGAATCTCTCCTCAAACAGGGTATTACCCACGAAACATCTTGTGTCAGAACACCTTAACAAAACGGACGCGTGGAGCGAAATCATAGACACATCCTCAATGTTGCTCGTGCGCTGTGTTTTCAGTCTCATTTACCACTACAGTTTAGGGGTGAGTGTATTTTAACAGCAGCACATTTGATTAATAGGACACCATCCTTCGTTCTTCATGGCAAAACCTGATATGAACAATTGTACCAAGTAGAGTCTGAATATCAGCATATTAAGATTTTTGGATCACTATGTTATGCTCATAACAACATCAAAAAGGTGATAAATTCGAGTCTAGGTCTCGAAGGTGTGTGTTTATTGGTTATCCAAGAGGCCATAAAGGCTGGAAATTGTATGACCTTGAAACTGCAAATTGTTTTTGTTTCAAGAGATGTTGTTTTTTATGAGACTGTCTTCCCTTTTCTGCAGCCTACACCTTCAGCGTCTATGGCTCCGGATCTTTATGTCTCGCCACCGGCACAGCCTGACACTGATTTCATGACCTCACAATATGTTTTGTCTTCACCTAAGTAATCCACTCACCATGTTCAGCCCAGTCCGCACTTCATAATAAACTCCCCTTCTGCAAAAGAAATCTCGTCTCCCATTACACCTTCACCTGGCCAGACTTCCTCTTCCCCATCTCTCCCAACCTCGGACAATAATCCGGTTCAGCAATCAGATATTCAATCGATGGGGAAAGGCTACAAACAAAAAATTCTCTTTGTTCGTCTCCAAGGGTACATCACCAACACGGTATTAACTCCTAATGATTTTTCTGTTGATTCTGCTGCATTGTATCCGATTGAGGACTTTGTTATTGCCACCGTTATTCTTCTGCTCATCGTGCTTACATGGTGGCTGTTTCAACAAATGTTGAACCACGGTTTTACAAACATGCTGCCAAATAGAAAGTGTGGTGATATGCTATGCAAGAAGAACTTTCTACCCATGAAATTAATGGCACTTAGTCCTTGTTTGATCTTCCACCAGGGAAGAAAGCTTTAGGCAATAAATGGGTTTACAAAATCAAGCTCAAATCTGAAGGCTCCTTGGAAAGGTATAAAGCACGGCTAGTGGTTCTTGCTAACAATCAAGTTGAGGGTAGTGACTATGATGAAACCTTCGCTCCAGTCGCTAAAATGGCCATAATCCGGTTGTTCTTAAGCATTGCCTCGGCAAAACAATGAATTTCTTACAAATAGATGTCCATAATGCCTTTCTCCATGAGGATTTATCTAAGGAAGTGTACATGAAAATTCTACACGGGTTTCAGAGTTTAGATGACAAGAAAGTATGAATTTGCTTACGAAAGTCTTTATATGGCCTAAAGCAAACCCCGCGATGTTGGTTTGACAAATTGTCCTCTTCTCTCCGTAATTATGGTTTTGTCCAATCAGTATCGGATTACTCCATTTTTTGTTATCACAAAGGCGATATTTAGATGTATGTTCTCGTTTATATTGATGACCTCATTATCACCGGGAGTTGTACTGCATCAATTGACATGTTCAAAGGTTATCTTAGCACCTGCTTTCATATGAAAGACTTAGGCTCACTGAAATACTTCTTGGGTATCGAAGTATCACGCAACAAAGATGGCATTTACTTGTCTGAGCGTAAGTATGCACTTGATATTATTTCTGTAGCAGGTTTATTAGGAGCTAAACCTGTCAGATTTCCCATGGAGAAAAATCAACAGTTGGCCAAGTCTACTTCTCCCTTATGTGACAATACTGCTGCTTATTGGAGATTGATTGGTCGCTTAATATATTTTTCTTTTACTCGCCCTAAGTTATCTTTTGTTGTCCATCTTCTCGCCTAATATATGCAACAGCCACTCAAAGATCACTGGGACGCTGCTCTCCGTGTGGTTTGCTACTTGAAATCTTTGCCAGGACAAGATATTTTTCTCCCTTTGAATTCTGACCTGGAAATATATGGTTGGTGTGATTCAGATTGGACGAGTTGCCCACTGACACGACGTTCAGTTACTGGTTTTATTGTCACATTTGGTCAAGCTCTAGTTTCATGGAAAACAAAAAAACAAAAGAGGGTCAGTTTATCGTCCACAGAGGCCGAGTATAAGGCATTGCAACTGCTCACTAAAGAGTTAAATGGCTGAAACAGGTTCTTCATGATTTTGGTATTTTTAATACACAACCGATGAGAGTGTTTACTGACAGCAAATCTGCCATGCAACTTAGTCAGAATCCGGTTCATCACGAACGAACAAAACATGTGGAAACCGATTGTCATTTCATTAGAGATGTTGTTCTTGAGGGTGTCATTTATCCAGCTCATGTCTCAACAGATAAGCAGCTAGCTGATCAGTTAACCAAAGCTCTTGGGTATAAAGAACTTCAATTCTTTCTTCACAATCTGGGCATTCGGGGCATTCATGCACCAGCTTGAGGGAGGATAATACGGAAACAATCCGGTTCAGCAATTTAATTCAATTTATTCATAATAGTGTTGGTTTAGTTAACCCGGTTAGCTTATGTATATAAGCCTCTGTATATAAACAGAGTTGCATTGATTTCGAGTTAAACCAAATAACAAGAATCAGTTTTAATCAAACCCTAAAAACTGTTTTCTCTCACCCGATTTGATAAATAACAATAATAATAACATCAGAAAATAAGAAAAACTAAGCATTGACAGAAAATTTCCTGAGAAAATTTTTTAAATGTTGAGAAAATTTTTGAAAGAAAAAAAAAATAATAATTTGAAAAATCAGAAAAAGTCCATGCACGTAGGAAACACCTGTAACGCACGCAATCCTCAATATGATCGTCGGATGTTACTTGGTCCGAGAAAAGAAAGAAGGATCTCGGACAAATCAAAGGAAGAGCTAGCCCTGGCTCGGAATGAGTGAGAAAAGCGGATTAAGTCAAGATGCTCGAGCTAATCAGCTGAGCTGAATAAGCTAACTAGCTGGATCAGCTGCTGGAAGCTCAACTAAGCTCGGTGAACTATGGGCAGTTGGCCGAGCTAAGTCACCTCGGCGACTGTCAGCTAGCTCGGTGACTGACTCGAGTGGGGGCGTTATCATGGGAAGTTATCCAAGCGGTTACTATGTGTGGCCGAACGGATATGTGGGGCCGAACGGATGCTTACGGGAGAGCGGTTCCGGACAGTTATTTTTGGCCAAAACAATATAAATAAAAGACCTTCGGCCAGTTTTCACGCACGGAGAACAGAGAGAAAAATCTTGATAAAAAGTTCATCGAGAAATTCTAAGTGTTCATCGAGAGAAGTCGCATTATCATCGGGAGACTTTGTACCGAATCCTTTACATATTTAACAAAGTCCCCTTTTCTGTTTATAACTCTAATCATTGCATATCGACTCTAAGTATCGAATCACAGAATGAAATGAAGGAAATAACTAAGGAATGGATATAGAATTTGATAGATGTGCGGATCAAATCATGATCCGGACGAGAAAACCTCACGAACTTAAAAAAATCCGGAATGGGGTCTTTCAAGTTGGTATCAGAGCGTTCACGTTCTTAGGACGGTTAGTTGGGTTTGGGATCACCACTCATCGGCTTAATGAGATCTCGCGGTAATTGTTTCCTTACTCTTAAATGTTTTATCCTAACATGCAGGTTTTCAGATGGGTAAGAACAAGTCTGGGAAGAGTAGGAAGGATAAAGGCATCGCGACAAAGACGCCCTCAACTGATGGATAACTTATCCAAGAAACAGCCAGACTTGTGGCTAAACAGAACCAAGACCCACCGATTCTTCAAACTCCGGATAGGTGGCAAGCAAATCCTAGCACTAACGTGCGGGAAGAACTAGCCGAGCCATCAGCGGTGGCTAATGATGCAATTCCATCGGCGCAAGAACAATGGAACGCGATGAATGCAATGATGGCGTAGTTGGATACGTTGACTAAGGCGCTAGCACCGGCTCCTATGGTGCAAGCGGTGGAGAAACCAACCGAGACAGAAGTAGTGGAGATCATCGAATCGCCCACAAAATCCTCGAAACAGAAGGGAGATTACTTAAGTTTGTTGGAAAATATCTCAAAACTGGAAACGAGACACTTCACTGGGAGCGCGGATCCGATCATGGCAGATGAGTGGAAGAGTCGGCTTATGTGAAACTTTAACTCCACCAATTGCCCAGAGGATTACCGGAAAGACATTGCACTCCACTTCCTGGAAGGCGACGCGCATAACTGGTGGCTGACTGTTGAGAAGCGGAGGGGGGGACGAAATCAGGACCTTCGCGGACTTCCAAGGGGAGTTTAACAAAAAGTATTTTCCACCAGAAGCCTGGGATAGGCTTGAGTGCCAGTACCTCGACTTGGCACATGCAACATGATGGTGCGTGAATACGATAAAGTATTCAACCGCCTAAGCCGCTATGTGGGGAGAGAACTCGAGGAAGAACAGGCTCAAGTACGCCTATTTATCCGTGAATTAAGGGTGGATATCCGTAATCACGTCCTGGTTCGAACCTTCACCTCAGTTTCTGAATTGGTTGAGAGGACATCCATGATCGAAGCTGGGATTGAAAAGAAGCAACGCTTGAAGCGTGAAAAGTTTCTACCCAGGCCGAGCCAACCCATTGATAAATAAAGGAAATGGGACAAGGCCGATGATGGTAAGACGGATGCAAGGCACAGCGAATGCAAAACTTACGGGGAAAAACACATCGGAACTTGTTGGAAGGTCATTGTGCATGTGACCGGTTGGCAGTAAGGACCATGAGAGCCAAAACTGCCCACGAATGGGATAAGGACAACAGAAAGAAATCGTCGAGGAGACGAAGACTTGTTACCACTGCGGGAAAGCGGGACACTTTAAGAGGGAGTGCCCAAAGCTTGACGCGGAAGGACAAGTCGGACAGAGAGCCTTGCCGCCACCTCCTAAGAGGCAGGTTATAGCGTCGCACGTTTATGAGTTATCCAAAGAGTCACCTTCTGCTGGAAACTTCAGGGCAATCACTGGTAAGTCATTGTAACTTTCGGCTTAAAATTTTACATTTTGCATGGCATCATGCATAAACGGATTAGGTACTTAGCATTCTAGGAGAATAAATGTGTAGGGACCTTGGAAATAGGTGGTGTAGAAACACACATCTTATTTGATTCGGGAGCTACACATTGTTTTGTGAACCCCGTGATGGCTGATAAAGGTTGATTCCTTCAGGAATCAAACACCAAAATCGGAATGATAAGAGCAGCCGGGGGACAAGTAATGTACCCTGCCGGACTCATTCGGGATATCACAGTTATCGTAAATGGTGTCAATATGCCTACCGACCTAATCATAGTTCCACTCAAGAAATACGATGTTATCTTGGGGATGGACTGATTGAGTAAGCATAAGGCTCATATTGATTGTCACCAAGGACAGATTCAATTCGAGAGGGAAAAATGAATGATAAAATTCCAGAGAATAAGGACTACTTCGGGAAGCCTAGTAATCTCGGCCATCCAAGCAGAACGGATGATCGAAAAAAAGTGTGAGGCATATTTAGCCACGATCACAACAACCAAAATAGGGGCAAATGCGGATTTGAAAAATATTCCCATCGTAAACGAGTTTGAGGATGTGTTCGGGGCCGTGAGTGGGTTACCACCAGACCGGTCTGATCCGTTCACCATCCAATTCGAGCAAGGGACAACTCCTGTTTCTAAAGCGCCTTACCGGATGGCACTGGCAGAGATGGCGAAACTAAAGAAACAGCTGGAAGAGTTGTTAGATAAAGAGTTTATTAGGCCGAGCAGTTCACCGTGGGGTGCACCGGTCTTGTTCGTTAAGAAAAAGGATGGTAGCCTAATGCTATGCATTGATTACTGGGGATTAAACCAAGTAACGGTGAAGAATAAATATCTATTACCCCGGATAGACGAACTGCTGGATCAACTTAGAGGTGTTAATGGTTTTCAAAAATCGACTTGACCTCGGGTTATCATCAGATCCCGATAGACCTACTGGATGTTTGGAAAATGGCTTTTCGGACATGATATGGCCACTATGAATTTGTGGTGATGCCATTCGGATTAACCAATGCTCCAGCACCATTCATGAAGATGATGAATGGTATTTTCCGAGAATTTTTGGATGAGTTTGTGATCATCTTCATAGATGACATCCTCGTCTATTCGAAGGCGGTCTTGGAACGGTTAAGGGAACAAAAACTCTTCGCCAAGTTGAGCAAATGCTAATTTTGGCAAAGGAGTATTGGATTCCTCGGATATGTAGTCTCGGATCAAGGAGTATTGGTAGACCCAGAAAAGATAAAATCCATTAAGGAGTGGCCACAGCCAACGAATGCCACCGAGATTAGGAGCTTTCTTGGGTTGTGAGCATGTCTCCGCCAATAACTCGGTTAACGAGAAAGGACATTAAGTTCGAATGGTCGGAAAAATGTGAGAAGTGTTTTTCTGAGATGAAGGCAATGCTAATGAGCGCTCCAGTGTTGGTGTTACCGGAAGTGGATGAACCTTACGTGGTTTATGGATGCTCCATAACTGGCTTAAGATGCGTCCTTTTGCAGAAGGGGAGTGTAATCGCATATGCTACAAGGCAATTGCGTAAACACGAAAGAAATTATCCAACGCATGACTTGGAGATGGCCGCGGGAGTATTCGCCTTGAAGATTTGGCGGTCTTACCTTTACGGTGCGAAGGTCCAAATCTTCACAGACCACAAGAGCCTAAAATACGTATTCACCCTGTCATAATTAAATCTAAGGTAGAGAAGGTGGATGGAGTTAGTCGCGGACTACGACTTAGATATTTCTTATCATCCAAGAAAGACAAATCAAATCGCCGATGCACTGAGCCGAAAGCGTTTCGAAGTAGAAGCGGAGAAAAACAAGGAGGCTCTGGTGAACATGATGGGGACTTTGCATTTAAATGATTGTCAAAAAAAGTTGAACCTTTGGGTTTAGAGGCAGCGGATCAAGCCGATTTACTTAGTATAATCTGGGTGGCTCAAAGGAAAGATAAAAATCTGAATGAGCCAGCGGAGAACAATAAGACGGAGTATCAAACTTCGAACAATGGAACAATTATCGTTGACGGCCGAGTGTGCGTTCCAAAAGATCTCAGGTTGAAGGAAGAAATTCAGAGAGAGGCACATCAGTCTAAGTTTTCCATTCACCTCATATCAAGTAAGATGTACCACGACCTGAAAAGATATTACCATTGGGTCGGTATGAAGAAAGACATTTTCGCATGGGTGGCTAAGTGCCCACTATGCCAGCTCGTCAAAGCCGAACATCAAGTTCCAAGTGGGTTACTCCAAAACCTACATATAGCTGAATGGAAATGGGATCATGTTACGATGGATTTTGTGACTGGGTTGCCTATGGGAATGAAGAAACATGATACGGCCTGGGTCGTGGTGGACAGATTGACTAAGTTCGTACACTTCATGGTAATCTGAGAAACGGATGGAGCTGAGCAAATCGCAGCTAAGTATATTGAGGAGATAGTTCGTTTACATGGAATCCCGATAAGTATCATTTCGGATCGGGATACATGATTCACTTCACATTTCTGGAAGGCCTTTCAGAAAGCTTTAGGGACAAAAGTGAAAATGAGCACTGTCTATCACCCACAAACAGATGCCCAGTCAGAGCGAACAATTCAGACACTTGAAGACATGTTACGAGCATGCGTGTTGGATTGGGGCGACAATTGGGAAAAGTACTTAACGCTGGTGGAATTCGCATACAATAATAGCTATCAAGCTAGTATTGGGATATCTCCTTACGAGGCATTATATGGGCGAGCGTTTAGAACGCCATTATGTTGGACCCTAGTGGGCGAACGTAAGTTGTTCGGTCCAGACATCGTGGACGAAACCATTGAAAAAATGAAGTTTCTAAAGATCAAGTTAAAGGAAGCTCAAGACCGATAGAAAAGTTACGCAGACAAACGTCGAAAAGAGTTAAAGTTCGAAGTGGGCGACCTTGTGTACCTTAAGGCAACCATTTACAAAGGGTAAGAGCGTTTTACTAAGAGGAAAAAGTTGAGCCCAAGGTATGTTGGTCCTTATAAGGTGATTGAAAGGGTAGGTGAAGTTGCATACAAACTTGAGTTACCTCAGGCCATGGGAGCATTTCATAATGTCTTCCATGTATTGCAACTTCGCAAGTGCCTAAGTGATCAAGATAAACAAGGGGAAGAAGCGCCACTTGAATTAAGGGGAAACTTGACGGTGGAAGCAAAGCCAATTCGAATCGTTGATCGAATAGAGAAAGGAACCCACAGAAACAAGTTAAACTTGATAAAAGTCCTCTGGGATTGTGGAGAAAGCGATTAAGCTACTTGGGAAACAGAAAACAAGATGAAGGCTGATTTTCCTAAGTGGTTCAAGGAGATGGGTGAAGATCAACTTCGACCAGAGGACGAATCTCATTCAAGGGGGAGACTTGTAACGCCCGCGATCCTCAATAGGATCGTCGGAGGGGACTTGGTCCGAGAAAAGAAGGAAGGATCTCGGACAAATCTAAGGAAGAGCTAGCCCTAGCTCGGAATGAGTGAAAGAAGCGGATTAAGTCAAGATGCTCGAGCTAATCAGTTGAGTTGAACAAGCTAACTAGCTAGATCAGCTGCCGGAAGCTTGGTTAAGCTCGGTGAACTATGGGCAGCTGGCCCAGGTAAGTCACCTCGGCGACTGTCAGCTAGCTTGGTCACTGACTCGAGTGGCGGGTGGTTATCATGGGAAGTTATCCGAGCGGTTACTACGTGTGATCAAACGAACGTGTGGGGCCGAACGAACGCTTACGGGAGAGCAGTTTTGGACAGTTATTTCTTGGCCAAAACACTATAAATAAAGGCTCTTTGGCCATTTTTCACGCACGGAGAACAGAGTGAAAAATCACGATAAAAAAAATCATCGAAAAATTCTAAGTGTTCATCGAGAGAAATCGCATTATCATCGGGAGACTGCCGAGCGATTCATTGGCCAAGAAGGGATCGGCGCAGTCACGTTCGACGGTCTGCGTGATCGGAGGTGAGTGTTGCCGTGGCTTTGTGCTTGGCGACAGAACGCATTCCGACCGTGCGGTCGGTCTCTGCGTTCGTTATAGGGACTGTTTGAATGATTGATTCATATCTTGCTTTATCGTTCTTAACTCTTAATCATTTTCTACATAACTTGGTTCTGGTATATGTGGGACGGTTCAAGAGGCAGCGAGGATGTGCGAGCGGCTTGGGATCGGTCTGGATCCACCGAGACTCGGCCGGAATCCATGTGTTTGCCCTCAGACCCGAACGCGATATCGGACTGGGCGAATAACAAGGGATTAGCATGCATAAGCTTCAAACGTGCATCATCTCACTAAGTAAATTCGTATACTTATGTTTTGTGGATGTTCCAGGGAAAGATGGCGATCGCGGGAAAGATTTGGCTTAGGCGCGAGAGACTCATGGCCGGGAAGATGGGTGGTGATGTATTTGGGGTAGTTATGATCGAATGTATGAACTTATAATAGCTTATGTTGAAAACTCATAAGTTGTACCGAATCTTTTACATATTTAATAAAGTCCATGTTTCTGTTTATTACTCTAATCATTGCATATCGACTCTAAGTATCGAATCACATAATAAAATGAAGGAAATAACTAAGGAATGAATATAGAATTTGATATATGTGCGGATCAAGGCATGACCCGGACGAGAGAACCTCACGGACTTAGACAAATTCGGAATGGGGTCTTTCAACACCGTGCGGGGTAATGCGTCGCAAACGATGTCGTTGTTATCAATAATTTGGAGATGCAAATAGGAGAAAACTTGTGATACGTTTTAATAACGAAATAGTCAGCTCCATCATTTTCATTGCTTAAGCATGGACCCAAACCTCATCTCATCCTAATATTAGTCATATTCTGATTCCATCTTAGCCGTTGATTTTAGATTCTTATCCTCCATCGTTGAGATCGCACAGTTTTGGTAAGAGACAGAGACTACATGTATTTATTTATGGACATTTTTCGTATTTCCATCTTCTGCTAATCAGACTTGACTTAACTAAATTCATTTTAATTCTGGTGGAGTAATGAGACTCGTGGCCTAGTTTAGGCCACCAGATCTAACTTAATTAAACATTTAATTACCACCAGGACCAACTTAATTTAATTAATATATCAATTTTGTGGTTCCTACATACTTAATTGGATACAGAGGTGAAAAGACGAAAATAAAATATTAATTAGCGTGCGATTAATTATATATTATACACATTGAGAACACAATTATTTGATTAATCTGCATAAAGAATATTATTATTCAGAATTATTATGTCTCGTTATTACATCTTCAGCATATGGTATATTATTTGTAAATTGCAGCAGCCACCATATCTAGTTTTTATGATCTACCTAACCCTGAATCTATCATAGCATAAAATATAAATGTAGTTGGCTGATTGATTCATGTCTAGCCAATAAAACTTAGCAATATATATTTCGTTATTTATTTATTTACCAGATACAAAATAAAATAAACTTGAAAGTCTTAACGTGACTATCTGGATTCTGGAAATGAAGCGACTTTGTCCAATAAATAAGACTAAATAAAAATAAAGTAATCCTGATTTGTTTAGTTAATCATGTGACTTCATGTAGTGATTAGTATGAGAATATCATGTATGAGTCAAATGGGAATATATTTGATTGTATCTTTTGATCACGCATCCACGTCGACACCGACAAGCTGTATATGTTGTGCGTACATTGTGGTCAATGTTCTTATGATTGATTCTTTTCACATTTCTTTTATAATGCTAATACAATTATTTTTATGTGTACAAGTTGTGGGTTTATTGTAACTTGTAATGTCATTGGTGGGAAAATAATTTTCGCTTGATTTTTATAAATTAACGGGTATTAGAACATCAACAAAACTAGTACAACTATACAAGTAATTAGAAACATATATGGTGAATATATATAGTATTCATCCTATATTCACGATCAACGTTATTTGGGAGCCATCTATGTATCTAACATAAATAGTATTTGTTTTTTATTATGTCAAATATTGTTCTATCGATCAAAACTAACCGTAGAGTTTTGGCCTTAAATGTTGGCAAGAGATATTTTTAAATGCGTCGGTCAATTGACTCAATTGCGTGACGAACTTTACTCCAGTGCAGTCATTATTCTACAATGATAGTATATTACTTTGGTATGAAGTGACATACTATTACTCTATTAGTTAAAGTTTAGAAGCACCCATTTCATAAAATTGTAAAGGACAAAAAAACAATAATGAAACAAGGATTTGGAAACAATTAGCTTACGTGCATCGAGGTCAATGAAGTAAACAAAATTGCCAAATACTCCCTCCGTTCCACAATATTTAATTTTCTACCTTTTTTTCATTGTTCCACAATATTTGATTTTTAGCATCATTTAATGAAAATATAGCTAAAAATAAGGGTCATTAAACCTAAAAGACCAATAGTAGACAGTGAATTATTGTTATAATTATTGGGAAACATCAATTATTTAATAATTTGAGTAAAAAAATAGCTAAAAGTAAGGGTCATTAAATCTTTTTTAATTTGTGTAAAAAATTGTAAAATCAAATATTATGGAACTTTGGAAATAGTTGTCATATAATAACTGTACGGAATTGGTCAAAACACTCCTTCAAGACAGTTGACTTTCATGATGTTACTTCAGATTTTTAATGGCTTAATGGTATGAAATATACAGTATATTGAATAATGTGAGATTTTGTGATACGATGAAACTCAATCAAAGTAATTACAATTTAGAAAGACTAAGAAAAGCAGATTTAAACTTAAACTTGAGACTAAACCGAGTCTTAGCTTTAAATTGACAATTGATGGGGAGTTAATCTGTTAGTCCATGATGAAAAACAAAAGACTTATGTTAAACCAGAGTTTAGGATCAGTTGTCGAAGATAATTAGATTTGTGGGCTAAATAAATTATATTTCAAAAATCTAATTCTCTTGGGTATGCGATCCTAAATTATGGTTTAGCAAACTAATTTGTTGGGCTAAACAAATTAGATTTGCTTGACAGAAAAGAAAATAGATTTTTCTATAATTCGTGGACACAAATCTAATTTTTTGTTCGGGTATTCGGTTACTACTATCAAGTTTTCAAGTTATAATTAGCTTCTTTTTTTTGTTGTAGCCCTGCGAATTTAATAGGCATCATTAAGCACTTTATCATTAATGGGCCGAGAAGGAAGCCCATTATATCCAAACGTGACTCGATCCACGTGGCCTTTGTGGTGTACAATTATACTTAGTACGAGAAAATAATAAATTTGAAAAAAAAAAAAAAAAACTAGCGGTGCGAAATCAACGACGTTTTTGTAAAATTGCGTCTTCCAAAAAACTGAACTCTTCCGGTGAAAACTTCCGCCATGGCCACAATATCTCCGGGAGGAGCTTACATCGGAAATCCCTCACCGTTTCTCGGAAAGAAACTCAAACCGTTCTCTCTAACCTCACCGATTTCGAATTTCAAACCAACGGTGAAGCTCAGTTCCGATTGTCACGCTCAGTTAATCGACGCAGTTCACAATCTCTTCGTCGGAGTTGGAGTTGGACTTCCATGTACGGTGATGGAGTGTGGTGATATGATCTATCGCAGTACCTTACCGAAATCGAATGGTTTAACGATCACTGTTCCTGGAGTGGCTTTAGCTCTCACTGCTTTATCGTATCTATGGGCGACACCTGGCGTTGCTCCTGGGTTTTTCGATATGTTTGTTCTTGCTTTCGTTGAGAGATTGTTTAGACCTACTTTTAGGAAGGTTGATATGGATGATGATTTGAGTGTTTTTGGATGTCTATTTTGAGGTCTTTTGGTTTGATTGCTTGATGGGTTTAGGTTTTGGTTTTGGTTTTGTGCAGGATGATTTCGTTTTGGGGAAGAAATTAGGTGAAGGCTCGTTTGGTGTTGTCTATAGAGTCTCATTATCCAAGAAACGTTCTAATGAGGTAAAAACAAGTGGTTTCGATCAAAATGACTCATGTTTGATTTGGATTGAGATGTTAAATCCTTATCATTTGAATTGTTATCACATCAGATTGTGTAATCAGTGAGACTGAGGTTACGATTTTGGTATTGAAGTGAGGATAAGATTTGGTGATGTATGTTATTTTGGTTGTTGATAGGAGGGTGAGTATGTATTGAAGAAGGCGACTGAATATGGTGCAGTGGAAATTTGGATGAACGAGAGGGTTCGAAGAGCTTGTGGGAATAGCTGTGCTGATTTTGTTTATGGATTTCTCGAGGTAATTTCTCTTCTTCATAATTGACATTTTCCCTCAAGTTTTTAGGTTTATGATTTTGTTGTTTGTCAAAACCATTGCAGAAGTCTTCAAAGAAAGGACCTGAATATTGGCTGTTATGGAAATATGAAGGAGAATCAACACTTGCTGGTTTGCTGCAGAGTAAAGAATTTCCTTATAATGTATGAAATTTTTCCTGTTTATATCCTCTTTTGCAGTCATCTCCTACATGTTGTCACATTTCTATGGCAATGATATAGGTAGAAACTATCATCCTCGGGAAAGTCCAAGACTTGCCTAAAGGGTTGGAAAGAGAAAACAAAATTATTCAGACTATCATGAGGCAACTCTTGTTTGCATTGGATGGTCTTCACTCAACCGGGATTGTCCATAGGGATGTGAAGCCTCAGAACATTATATTCTCAGAAGGTAAATGATCTTAGTTCGTGAACCTTTTCGAGCAAGGAACCCATTGAAAGGATGAGGACATGCGTTTTTGTGTGCACTGAAACTTGAGCAGGTTCTCGTTCTTTCAAGATCATCGATCTTGGAGCTGCAGCTGATTTGAGAGTGGGAATTAACTACATTCCAAAAGAGTTTCTCCTGGATCCAAGGTCTTTCTCTTTCAAAACTTTGTATTTTTCTCTGCCAAGGATCATAAATGTGAACCTTTTTGTTGTTGTAAACCTCAGATACAGAAATTTTGTTTCTCCGTAGTATAAGTATCTTTCTTTTCGGCTTGTTGCTTTCAGGTATGCAGCACCTGAGCAATACATCATGAGCACCCAAACTCCATCTGCACCTTCAGCACCTGTTGCAGCTGCACTTTCCCCTGTCCTGTGGCAGGTGTAAACTTAATTGTTGATTATACGATCTTAATTGACATAAAGCTATCCTACTACTTAAGTGCCAGATTTTGATGTATATGGTTTTGTTCCAAACAGATGAATTTGCCTGATAGGTTTGATATCTATAGCATTGGCCTCATCTTCCTTCAAATGGTAAGTAGCAAACCACCAATCGCTTATAGTTTTCTCTGAGTTTTGACTCAGGCATGTTCAATTATCTTTCACAAACACATCTTTTTTAGATAGTCAAGCGTAATCTGGTTGTGTCAATTTATGTTAAAATTGTGTTCATCAACTATCGATGCCACATTAGCAAGTCAGTCAGTGACTAGAATTAGAGTAAATAGGAGATGCTTCAGGTTTTGACTTCTTAGGGTTGTTGAGTATTTTGTTGGTTTGGGCCTTGGGAAAGTAAGGGATGCTCTTGAAATTATTTTCTTGGACTACTTTTGGTTCTGTTGTCTGGAGTGTTCTTGGTTTTATCATCCCTTCCTCGATTATAAGAGCAGAAACCATTTTCGTTCTTATCAGTTTCCATCATATTATGTTAATGTTCTCGCCATGCTTTTATTGTTCCAGGCATTCCCATCCTTACGATCTGATAGCAACCTCATTCAGTTCAACCGCCAGTTAAAAAGATGTGAGTATGACTTAACTGCTTGGAGAAAATTAGTGGAGCCTCGTGCAAATGCTGATCTCCGTAGAGGGTTTGAGCTCTTAGACCTAGACAATGGCATCGGCTGGGAACTTCTTACATCAATGGTCCGATACAAAGCAAGGCAAAGAATCAGCGCAAAAGCAGCTCTTGCTCACCCATATTTCGATAGACAAGGATTACTTGCATTATCCGTAATGCAAAACTTGAGGATGCAGTACTTCAGGGCTACACAACAGGACTACAGTGAAGCAGCAAATTGGGTGATTCAGTTAATGGCAAAAAATGGGACAGAAAAAGATGGCGGATTCACAGAAATACAACTTCAAGAGCTCAGGGTTTGTTGTCAATCTACACTCTTTCATTTCTTCAAGTACCCAAGTTTGATGCCCAAACCATTGTTTCTCTTTTGTATTATTGTAGGAGAAAGAGCCTCGAAAGAAGGCGAGTGCGCAGAGAAACGCTCTTGCATCAGCACTTAGGCTTCAGAGGAAGCTTTTGAAAACAGTTACTGAGACTATAGATGAGATTAGCGATGGTCGCAAGACCGTGTGGTGGAACCGATGGATCCCCAGAGAGGAGTGAGGACAGACTCTACTTACGATATATCATTTTTCATTTTCGTTCCGATAGTGTAAATCTCAGTGTATATCTTATTAGCCCTTAGTAAAAATTTCTACTACTTGTAAAATCAAGTAACCTTAAAGAAAACATTGTACCTAAATCCACACACTTGCAGTCTCTGACTCTGTTTCTGAAGTTTCAGAACTCTTGTGAATACTTGTTGATAATGTCATAGGAATTTGTGAATCCGTCAATTAAAAAAAAAAAAAACAGAACGCAGGTTTCTTGAACAGTACGTTACCCCTTCGGTTTTTGGACCCTGAGAAACTATGAGCTCCGCACGAAGATTCAGAGAAGTCACTGGTCAAGCAATTTAGCTTGCTGGCTCTCGAGGTAAGTGCTTGTCTATTTTTAATGTGTCTGCAAAATCCTTCCGTACGCCATTGAAGCTGGAGTCGTTTCTTTCACTCAAGGTTATTTTTTATTTTTTTCACTCAACCACATGCGTTTCATATTTTAATACAAGATATTATGGATTTCTTTTAATAGAGCTAAGATGATAATAGCATTTAACAATTATTGGAGTAAGGCTTGACACTGGAATAGCAGAATAGTCAAATGATCGAATGGCATAGACAAATTTAGTTGAATAGTCGTAAAACGTTAAAACGTGGTGTAGGTTTTTCCTTATAGTTATATTTTTGGCATACTAACTAGTGGAATCAATTTTCAAAAATGAAAAACTATAAAAGAATTGATGAATGTTCTAAATGATAAAAAGTATAGGAATCAATTTTTTCAAGTTATGAAACCGTAAAAAAATGGTATATCATTCATGAATGTAGTTGTTTGAGCTTGTTGGATCTAAAAGGTGTAATGATCACTCTCACGTTTATCCATCGCACAAAGCACACGTACGTAACTTTTATATTAATTACGTATACAGAAACGGTAGTAATTAATTGTAAAATTTGGTTAGAACCACGAGGGGTGAAGAAAAAGTTGGTTCACAAAAGGACGACAAGATTTTCAAAGAAAGAAGAATGACAGAGACCAACTCACATAATAAACCATAGATTAAAAAAAAAAAACGATAAGTGTAACTTTTATTTTCTAAAACTTGTTCTTTTAGACGACCAAAAGCTAAAGGCATTTTGTGAATCACGAGAACCTCACGTGCGGTTCCACTCTCCATGTTCGAGGACTTCACCATAACCAATGACAACAGCGCGTAAACCACACCAAACCACACCTAGCTCAACTTGGTTAATTGTGTAGCTAATTAATTAATTAACTCCAATCTAATAACTGTGAAGCTGTGATTTAGCTGTAAGATATGGTTTTTCAATGTTAATTACTTTTGGGTTAACGATTAATGTAATTTTTAAATAAAAGTCGGTTTACTTCTCTATTTACCAACTGGTTATCGGATATTTTGGTAAGAGATTGATCGAGTCTCAATTTCTTTTTTTTTTTTCTCTCAAAGATCGAATCTCAATTATATTTGGGAGAACGGTCTGAGCCCACTACAAGTTTGAGCCGACGGAAATGGTAGACATGAAATTTGGGGCTCGGTCCAATTTAAGACATTTTAAAAACTTTCGGTCTAATTGCATACGAACTTTGCAAAATTGTCAACTTCTGGGTTTAAATGATAATTTTTAAATTTAGTTTTTAAATCGTTAGATTTAATTGATAATTTGTTAAATTAGATTCAAAATCTCGGATTGACGAAATGGAGGGATTTGTTTTTCGCTTAATTAGGGAGGAAGAAGAAGCGTAGAGAGAGAGAGAGAGTTTGATCCGTTGCCCTTTTTGCAATCGGGTTTATGTTTGGGTTAATTGGTTTAGGTTACGATTTCGGTTTAGGTTATTTGGGTTAATCAAATTAATAAGATTCTCCGAGATTTTGAATCTAATTTTACAAATTATCAATTAAACCCAACGATTTAGAAACTAAATTTAAAAATTATCAATTAAACCCCGAAGTTGACAATTTTGTAAAGTTCGTATACAATTTGACCAAAAGTTTTTAAAATATCTTAATTTGGACCGAGTCCCAAACTTCATGTCTGCCATTTCCGTCGGCTCAAACTTAGGGTGGGCTCAAACCATTCTACCGTTATATTTAGAAGAGTCTCTAATTTAGGATTATGCCACCTAATTAACGCCTAACTGTCTCACATTTAGTTATAGTTTGGTCTTTAATACTGCTATTGACGTTTGTTTAATTGTTTCTCTCACCAATTTCGGCGCAATGCACTTTTTATACTCTATAATATTCCATATAATTTGTCTAACAATAATTTATATCTGACTCAAATTGGAAAACAATAGACTACACATAAATTCGATCCTTTGAATATTTCTCCATGTGGCTACAAGATTTTAGTGTATAGTATTGCTTAATTATTAACTAGAATTGGTCGATATGGAAATATCACTAGCTCACAAAATAGTATTTAAACTTACGTCTATTAATTAAAGTTAGTCTTCATTATCAATCACAATCAGGTATGGAACTCAAAATTGAAAAATGTTGCGGGGACCAGGGCTACTTGTCGATTTTGGATGGTTAGTATAGTAGTTCCCGACAATTTTGGTAGGTCACATCTTTTGCTAACGTCTCTAATTCGGTTTGGCATTCAATCTTTAATAAAAAGTTAATAGTATCTGACACACTTAGGATTTTAGACAAAACCATATCAAAGACTGATACACTTGGGATTTTAGACAAACCCCAATATGTCAAAGACTAAACGAATCGAAATCGGATAAAAAATATTGGCTCACTTTAAACACCGGTATAGTATTCATTGGTTACAGAAACGGTAATTGAGTGGATCCGACTTTAACAATTTGGGTTTGGTTTAATGTTTTCATGAAGAGAGAGAAGCATAAGCATGTGATAGAGGATAAATAACCACATTTAGGGCAAAGATTCCTTCAAAGGTTGGGCCCACGTAGGTATGGAGGGGCACAGTGTCCGGTGGGTTAGGGAACAGTGCACAAACCCCAACGGACCCACTCGTTGCCTCTTTCATGGACCGGTCTAGTTCGGTACGGTTCGGTATCTGTCCCGAGTCACACCTTTTTCTTACTTCTATATATTACTCCTCTTCATTCATCACCTTCTTCATTATCATTCCTTCTCGTCACATTTATCTCTCTTTTTGACATTCACTTCCAAAACAGTTTACACTTTCTTGATTTTGTGATCGGTGTAGCGAAAATGAAGACGACCGGTTCGAGCATAGGAGGAACGAAGAGGAAGATTTGGAGCCGTGGAGTGGGAGGAGTGGTTAGAGAGCAAAAGGCTAAGCTTTACATCATAAGGAGGTGTGTCGTCATGCTTCTATGTTGGCATGACTAGAATCATTATCAACATCATCATCATCGTCGGCTTAATGAAGACTAACCAAAGATTTTCCTCTTTTTTTTTTTCTTTTTTGCGGTTCTTTCTTATATATAACCCTTGGGAAGAAAGCTTTATATGTATTGGCTTCTAAATGGAGCTATATGTGTAATTTTTTTGTAGTAGTTTTTTTCATCCCAAAGAAGGTTTTTTTTCAGATGTATATTAGTAACCAATTAATTCGATATCTTTTGTTGTTGTTTATTGCTGATTAAGTTTCTTTATTTTCTGAATTTTTGCTTCCGAAATAAAGACCTTAACACCAAACAAGTTATAAGGGTACAATTTTATTTTTATACTGTCAAAATATAATAAGAAGAAATGGAACAAACAACATGCATTATCCATTCTTCACCATTTTAAAATATATATAGTTGAGAAGCAAAAAACTGTTTGTAACCAATTTTCAAGAAAATTTTAGGCTATAAACGCACGGTGATCTTTGTATCACATGATCAAATTCTAAACGGCTTAAGCGTTTATAGAATGATTACAAATTTACAATATATAATACACTCATCATGAGAATAAAAAATTTAAACGTCAAGAAAATTTTCAAAAAAAGCCAACAAATATCAAAGATGAATATCAGACCAAAACATCATATAAAAAGACATATAAAATTAAAATGGAAGATAAATAACATTTGAAAGTAATTCATCCAAATGAAATTAAATAAGAATATGATTAAAGTATTGATCGTATTATATAAAATTTATCATATTAATTCAATTTAGGTCGAATAACATATGATCATTTAGATAACCATGTGTTTGTGAAGTTACAAAAACTTATAGTTTCAATTTTATGTAAATAAAATTTTTAGAAACTAGACTTAAACCAATAAAAAACACATTCTTGATTACATGCAAATTGTTTAGCGATAATTTAGGATCATCCAAAATCGTTTAACTACGCAAAATAACAAAAACGTATAATTCCAAGTCTAAAAACTGATTTTTAAATTTACAAATTTAAATTGTAACACTCCAGGTTGGGAATATAGTGGTGCATGAAGAGAGCTTAAAAAAAATAATTTGGCCACCTATGTCACCAAAATTTACTTATCTTTTCGGTCAAACACCCTGAGAGAACTCCAGAGTTAAGCGTGCTTGAGCTGGAGTAATTTCAAGATGTATGACCTACCGGGAAGTGATTTTCGGTACCGTGTGAGTGAGGACAAAACAAGGGGAAAGATCACGTGGTGATTTGTAGGGTCGGTAAATAAGTCTTTAAAAGCCTCCAGAAGTAATGCACAATCTCATAGAAAGATATCACAATCCTTTATCTTTTCGGTCAAACACCCTGAGAGAACTCTAGAGTTAAGCGTGTTTGAGCTGGAGCAATTTCATGATGTGTGACCTACCGGGAAGTGATTTTCGGTACCGTGTGAGTGAGGACAAAACACGGGGAAAGATCATGTAGTGATTTGTAGGGTCTGTAAACAAGTCTTTAAAAGCCTCCAGAAGTAATGCACAATCTCATATAAAGATATCACAATCCTTTATCTTTTCGGTCAAACACCCTGAGAGAACTCTAGAGTTAAGCGTGTTTGAGCTGGAGCAATTTCATGATGTGTGACCTACCGGGAAGTGATTTTCGGTACTGTGTGAGTGAGAACAAAACACGGGGAAAGATCACGTGGTGATTTGTAGGATCGGTAAACAAGTCTTTAAAAGCCTCCAGAAATAATTCACCAACCGTCGACCGAGGGTGGGATCCACGGGCTGGGCCCATAAACAGTGGCGGTCGGGGTGTTACACAAATACTTAGGCGACATCTAAATCGCTTAGTACACTTGTTTTTGTAGCATAGCAAACAAAAATATTAGTTTTATTAGATACACCTATTTGGTTTCTAATCTGGTGTACGCTTCCACGTACAAGTAATATTACCTAATTAAAGGGTTTTACAGCAGATTTGGGATTTGATTCCCAAGAGCGCAATTTCTTGCATATTATTGATGCAAATTTTATCGGAGATTTCAGAGTATTGCAGGCAGAGCCGTCCGTCGTGGTCTTGTGTGTTGTGGAGAGAGTATGTCCATCGGATTTCATACATGATGAACCGTCCATTGTAGATCCGAGTGTTGCAGGGAGATTTGCATCATAAAATTGTTGTTCGTAGAAGTTGTTCATCGTAATCGCATATCTTGCATGTATTCTATCATCATACAAGAATTAGATTAAATATATTTTAATGATGATTAAACAGATTTAAAAACTTCTACCAAATTAGTAAAATATTATTTAAGTCCGAAGGCCGTTTATGCGTATGGTAGGAAAAAATATACAGATTTTGAGACCAAAAACACAGAAAATTCACGGATTGATTATCCTTGACACGTCAGAAGAAGATTCTGGTGTCTGTTGTTGTTCAAGTCTCGTAAGAGAAAATTCCAAAACTTAAACTACCAGCTTATGAAATAGAATACAATCATCCCTTTGAATTATAAAATTATATTATATAAATCTATAATTTGATATTATACCATCGAAAATTGTTGTCTAATTATAAAAAAGGTGGAGAGACGAAACATTTTGTGAAATGAAAACAGTCAAACACTATTGTTGGCCACATTGAAGAGACGCCCTCTCATCTAATTTTTTCACTTCATAATCACTTATGGCAATGAGTGTCACAACAGAATAATAACAAAATCAATTAGATCTTCACCTACTTTTTACTATATAAAACGGCGGACTAGAGGTCTTAGATCCACAAAACTAGATCCTTGCCATGTATTTCTTCGAGTTTAACGGAATGGAACATTGGGTTATGACCCTAGTTATTACCAGAACATTTTAAAAAGTCTTTAATAGGGTCTTTGATATTAACAGAAACAAATTACATGAAAAAGGATGATCTAGTTTTCAACTGGACCTCGTAACTTTGTTAAAAAAAAAAAAAAAAAAAAAAAAAAAGAAAAGAGAAAAATAAGATTGAGGACATATACGATGGATTAAAGTATTATGTACATCCCCTGGAAAACAACTCATAATTTTCCATTGCAAGTTGTGACATATATATATATATATATAAGGGCTTGCTTCATCACTAAAAAAAAAAAAAAACCGAAGCAACAAAATATTCTTCATTATGGACATCTGCAAATCTATACATCGTATACAGGCATACGCTCCTCGATCAGGACGCGACAAATCGGACATTTCTTGCATTTCTCGCAGCACGTACTGAAAACCAAAAGTATCAGTAAAATATCAATTCTAGCCAATCACAATGATACCTCTAATCTCTACAATTTTCTATTAATTACTAGCAGTATTGATGTAAAATCATGTGTTAAAAATATGCTAATTTAAATAAGTTTTTGCAATTTTTAGATAATTCCCAAGATAATACATTTGAGGTTAAAGTAAACAAAAGCAACTTTGGTTTACCTGCAGAGGACATGATGTCTACATGGGAGTAGAACCACGTTGATCGGATCTTCAAAGCAAACTCTGCAAAGAATCTTCTCCTGAAATTCATGTTTTTGTTGTTTTTTTTTTTTTTGGGTAAGCAAATTGTTACTTCCATGGAGGTTATTAAACAGAGAAAATGAGTAGATGTATTACGTTTTGAAGCCTTTCGTACTCTTGTTGGCTATAACTGGTGATGTCTGTTTGCTCACTCAATGCAGCTTGGAGTCTCCATATCTGATGAGGAGTTTAAGAATTCAAGATTTTGCTTTGGTTTCAGATATTACAAAAATGAAATGACTTATGTGTAATTTACCTCTTCAACAAGATCAGACTTTGGCATTTTCTTCACAACCTCTGGTGAGAAGGTGTTGTATCTGAAATAATTTGGTGTCAAAACAAAATTTGTTTTCAAAAGAGCCAAATTGTCATCTTGTTACCAAAATATGAGAGCTTTACCCAGTAGCTTCTCCAGAGTAGAGCCTAGCTTGTTCTTCCCTACTTCCTTCATCAATAGACCACCAGCCAAGTAATCTGTTATTTATGATATGAGAAAGATTAGTGTTTAGGAGGACTCCATCACCAGAGATTTCATTGTTTAGTTGTTGCTGCTATCGTACCTTGCACCATGTTGAAAAAATCCCAGGAATTCACGAGCTGATGATGTTGCGGTAAAATATCTTCCATAAGAATCACCACCACTATTTATTAATAAGACTGATTTCTCAACCAACCTAAATATAGCAAAAAATACTCCAGCTCCTTGTAGCAGAAAAAGAGGTACAAACAGAACTAAAATCGGAATGTTTTTGGCAGAGGCAGGTGTTCCCTGGGATTACATCAAAGAGAATTAGCTCGAACCGGTGAAAAAGTAATGTTTCAAAGCAATGGATTTGTCTCTGTAATTGTACCTCTAAGCGCATGAAAAGGATAATTTGAAAGGTAACCAATGGAATTTTCATAATATGTCCACCAATATCTTGGAGACCGCATATTCTGTTGCTTTGCTGATGCTCATCGTCGGCGGTTACAACTAGTCCTCTGTTCCAGTCCAAATATCTTACTACCATTGAAGTTGAGCTAGGTTCCGGTATATGTGAATACCTATGAATTGACTGATTGCTCCACTTTGTACAGACAAGAAAGGCAAAGCACTCAGCTATTCTGTAAATTGAGGAGAAAGAAGTTTGTTCAAACCCGGCATATAAGAGATTTTTAAGAGGAAAAAGGACTCTAGAGAAAAAGTAGTTTACCCAAAGTTTATAAATAAGTCCCACCATCCCAACGCAGCTACGTCACCTATGCAAGGATTCGAGACATGAAAGAATCAGAAACAAAGGAAACAGATTGAGAATCGACAGCACCAGTCATATCAAGACAGAGAGATTATGAACCAGAACAACAGTAACGAGTAAACAGTTGATTCTACAAAGTTATACACACTAACTATTAGGACATGCAGTCACCAGATATCATAACGACCCAAAAATCTATCTTTTAGTTCAACTTGACATGGAAAAGAAACTTCAAGAAGACCAAAAAGGTTGCAGTAGGAGAGGAGAAAATGATAAACTAAAGACATACTTAAGTAAATGCACAACATACCACATAATTTAAGAAGAGTGAACGTTGTTGCAGCAATGAAGAAAACCATAGATATGGAAACCCAGAAATGCTACAAAACCAATAGACAATGTCAGAACCAACCAGCAGAGGCAAGGTGATAAGATTGAAAAACAAGCCAAACCAAAAATTTCATTTCGTCTTAAGCATAACATCCAGACGGAGAGAGAAAAGGGTATTGTATATTAGCCCAGTGTAATATTAGGTACTTTTCGAGCTTTGAGGTCTAAAATGCGTGAACAAGTTTCCATGTATATAGAGAATAACCAACTTACAGGAAGTGTTTCCCATATGGCTTCATCACTCATAGTTTCCTCGTCTCCAGGCATGAGTGTCCTGCACATTCTGCAGAAATAGTTGCAAACAAGATTTTATTGTTCGGTACCCTAGAGTAGTAAGAAGGGTGAACAAAATCAAACCTTAAAAGCTTTAAATGAAATACCTGACATTATCTATCAAAATTGCTACCTCGAATGCAAGCAACGGTAGGAATATAATCTTTAAGTCAACAACTGCAAACAGAGGGACACAACCAAAGCTATAATAAACCCACCAGTCATATATGCCATGATTAATAATTAGAAGTAATGAAGAATTACCATATTTATCTTCAAGATGTACACATAGAAGGATCTCAAAAGCAACAAGCAGTGGTGTTGCCATAACCGAATGAAAAGGAGCCCACTGCCACAAAGACCAAATTAGAACTTAAACAGGTTACAACAACCCTGCTAACTAAAGAATCAAAGTTTCAAGGTGAAAATGTCATACATGCCGATCATGAGGCATTGATGGAGCAGGCAACGAAAATCTACCACGAGCAATCACAGCATGAAATAACCACAAGGGTGTAAATATAAACCTGTAAAACAAACAAAACAACAAAAATCTTAAGGATAGTGAAAGCAGTCCACAACAAAGTCTCAAACTTTAAGGATAGTAAAAGAAGAAACTACTTCTACTTTAGACATCACCAAAAATGAAAGTGATAAAACTTAAAAGAGTTTAATTTTAAGATAATCACAGTTCTTATGGAAACTCAAAAATCCAATTTTTAAACAAAAACACTGGGTTTAGAAGAAGAGAAATTGCAAATTTGAGAATTCAAACGATCAATCTAAACATTTCACAATACCAAAACAGAAGTCAAGCCACCAAATAAGAAGAAAAAACTAACCACCATGAATGAGAAACAACATGATCAAGCTTCAAAGCAAGAAGAAACGTGAAGGAGAAGAGTAAACAATGTGCTGAAGCCGCTTGAAGAGACTTCCAGACTCTTCTCCAACTCATTACTCTTCTCTGTACCAACATTTTCGTAACCCTAAAATCTCTCAGAACCCTTTATTTACAGAGCTCAAAATCAAGATCTGATTGTTAAAATCTGGAATTTTCAGAGAAAATTTTCAGATATTTCGCGGAAAATTTCAAGAGGGTAACACAGATAACAGAAAAAGATTTATTCTTTGGAGAAAGAGACATTTTCCGACTCGGAGAAAGGCTAAGCTTCCACGCCAAAGCCCTCTGTAAATTTGTACCTTTTTACCTAAAATACCCTTTCACTTTTTCCTGCTATTAAAACCAGAGAGAAGGGTAATTTGGGAAATATGATATAAAATGAGAGATCTTATTTACAGTAATAAGAGACTGCGATTTAAACTGGAGCGCAGGTTACTTTTGGTTTAGTAAGATAATCTTTTCACAACATACGACTCTATATATGAGGTGAGATGGTATTATAAGTTTTGTCGTCATTTTCGTATAAAAACAGTTAACACTCTACGTTGACAAAAAAATAACACTCTTCCGTTTCAAAGTTAATCTCTTAATTTCTTTGCATATTATTCATAATTTTTTTGAAATATTACAATATATACGCTTATTTGGGCTGCTTTTTCTTTTAAAAATATGGCTTTAAAAATTTACATAGTAATGTGCTGGAAACTGACTATTTCGATGGCTCCAAACAAAAAATATTTGGGCTAATTTCTTTAATTTTTCATTAATAGTCAATTTCCAACAAAACTAATGGTTTTTTCCTATAAAAATATAGGCCGATTAAATATACGACCGCAAACATTCATGGTCGGCTCTGTTTATGAATACATGTAGATTACTAAAATATACAATTAATTTATATTATATTCTCTCTATTTTATTTTATATAATGTTTAAGATTTTGGCACATAGATTATGAAATCATTTGATTTTCTATTTTAAATATTATTAATTACTTAAAAATAATTCAACCAATAGAAAAACAAATTGCATAGTTTAAAAAGTCAAAAATAATCAAATAAAATAATATACATTGAAAATTTGAAAAAAAAATCAAATAAAATGATTTTTTTTTTAATATTTAAACATTACTTACTTTAAAAAAAAGGGAGTATTAAAATATAAAGAACATTAATATATGTCTTGGTGTAAAATTTTCGGTTATTGGATCAAATTCTAGGTCTTAGGAATATTGTTGGGAGAATCAACTATTGGAATATATGTTTTGTGCAAGAATGACATCGTAAGCAATGGCACATAAACCGACGTGGTATTATGGGACAATCGGAAAAAAATTGTTACTATTTTTTTTTTAAAGAAATTATTATTTTGTTAAGGTTTTAAACAAGGTCTCTTTGTTGGAAAACCTTTATTTCTTTCCCAAGCAAGAATCGCACTAGAGATTTAATGATGCATTACTTTAACCATTAGATCAAAACCCACTTGATGGAAAAAACATGTCAACCATAAATTAGCACCACGAGATATATATATATATATATATATGATTGCGGTCTGCTTCCACCCCAAGTTAGATTTTTAGCGAGCTCCAGCATTGTGCTCCGGATAAACAAATCCAAAACGCCGACGACGTTAAATCGTCATATTTAAGATTAAAATTGTCAAATTTTAGCATATGCTACCATCGACGTTCTAATGATTGAGGCCAGACATATCTTGAAATGCACCAATAAATATATCAACCAATAGCAAATTCTTAAAAGTATATAAAGTACTAATACCGTTCAATAATTTTGTGAGAAGAGAAGTATAAAAGTCGCTACTCTCGTCCATTAATTAAGTTATAATGTCTTGTCGTGCAAGTTTATAATGTCCGGCTAGACTCTAGAGATTCTCCTTGTTGATAAGATTAATGGCAGTTGTTTTAACATTAAAATTAAATAAAAAGATTCATGGAAGTTGACAAATAATAATGGTTTAAACGCTAATAATAAGGGTGTGAACAGTGATTATATATTTTCTTGGCTGGTGGTCTATCGATAATTATAATTATTGTCTAAATGGTAACAACAAAATTCTCATATTAAAAAAATCTGGTTAAATCATTGACGATTTTTTGTTGAATCTGATGAATTAGCTAAGAGAGAAATATGACAAAATTTAATAGATTAGTTGATTAACGGGATAACTAAAATTTTGTTGGGTTGAATAAATTGAAATAGTAACAAAATAATTATGAAAGATAAATAAATTTTTATTTGAAGGTTTAACAAGTTATATGTTTGTATAAGCTATGTTTCTTAAAAATTGTTCGGAGATCAAACCTAATCTAGATACATATTTACTATCTTATGTTCAAAAATACAAAAACTGAAGTTTATAGTTAAATAACTTAAATGTAGAAAGATGACTGGGCTTGGTTTGGGCCTTGAGAATTTCCCAACACTCTTTTCTTAAAACAAAAGGAGGTGCAAAAGTTAAAACAAAAGTCTCATTTGAAATATTATTTCCAATGCAAATGGTAGTACGTACAGTTTCTTTGTGGAATCCAGCGAACTAAATCAAACTCCTCTCATTTTTTCTCGCTAACAACAAGACCAACTGAGCCCGATCTAGGTTGCATAGAAACTCTTTTCGAGTTTCGTTTCACGTTGTTAAAACCTTTCGAAAACGAAATTTTTTGGAAACACAAAAAATGTCACGGTAACGCAATTTCTAAAAATGTATATTTAGAAACACGATGAAAATTCACATTTCCGTTTTGAAAACGCGGCGGGATTGCCTTTTTAATTTAGAAACTTAATAAACAAATAATTTTGAAACATTAGGATTTATGATATATATATATATATATATTATTTATTTTTGTACCTAATTGATTTAAGATACACATATATAAAAAATATATGATATATAAAACCTAAATTTATGAATTTGAGCATTTTAATTTTTATCTCTTAGTCAAACTATTTAATATTTATATTTTGGATTTGTGTTGTTTCAAACATTTTTTCTTTAGTATGGTTTTGATGTTTGGTATTTCATTTTATATATATATATATATATATATATATGTTTTCAAAAATGTATCCACTTCCTAATTTTAGAAAAAAATTTGTTTTCTGTTTCCTAAACGTTTTGCTTCCGCATATCTTTTCGTTTACATGCAACATAGGCCCTAATTGCAAGTCTTAAAATAAATTGAAAATTTTTGTAAGTTTTGGGGTTTGAAATGAAGATATAATTAACAAATAAAAATTCAAAGCCACGTCTACAGAAAACCAAAAGAGAGTCAGTACTAGACAATTCATATGGCCGTCACTTGGGGGGTAAAAAATGTTAAAGACAATTGTAATGGCAGTTAGGGTACAACAGTACGTACGTACTAAACATCATAATAATTAATAACAACGTCTTACGTACTACACTTCGTGATGCAAGCTTAACACAAATACGACGTCAATTACGTATGTTCCTCGTCATGGACCAATATCAATCACAATCACTTATTATTCATCGATCATGCATATAAAACTTACACATTTCTCTCTAAAAAATTAAAATTTAGACCTTGATTTGACCTTACTCACTTCATCCATTCTTAATTACTTCTCATCAACACAGGTTTTAGCAAACGGCTTGGAGTTAATCATCAATTGACTGCATATAATGTGCTTTTTTTGAGTTGTTTCCTAGAAAGTAGAAAGTGCTATTAATTTCTCTTCTAATATAGGTGTGAGTGTGTGACTGGTACGATATTGGAAGAAAAAAAATAATAATAATAATAGCAGAAAAGAAAAGCAAAAACTTGAATTATTTTTCTACCATGTATTTGTAGTGGGATGTTTTCTACTTTTACATCACCTTTTAAAAGAATTGGGAAGAAAAAAATTCTTCTACTTTTTACTTGACTGGTTGATTTGAAGTAAAAAGTAGAATAATTATTTTTCTTCTCATTATTTTTTCTTCTATAGAGTACTACCAGTCACACCCTATAATTATATATATATATATATATATATATGTAATAGTCTGCTTAGAACAAAACACATTTTTGCCTTTTTGTGTATTGTAACATTATTTTGATAAAAGTCTAATATAATTCTTCCTGTAACACACTATGCGTTCTAACTCTCATCAAATTTTTCATATTAAGGATCTGCAACATATCCTATATAAATTAAACTCTGGTTTAGGATGTCATGTTAAATTTCATGGACCAACCTCAAACTAATTGGCTATGTACTTTATATGTTAGTTTTGGTTCCATGTCGTCTACCTCCCACCAGTCATGATGCAGTTTATATTAAGCAAAATATTTGAATATTGTTTAGGTCTAATTCTTAAGACTTTGCTGTTTATGAGAAGTGGATATATGTAAAATCGTTACACGAAAAAGATTCTATAAGATACATAAATACACAAGGCAAAAGAGTCAGAGAAGCATCAACGTACGAAGTTCAGAATCCCAAACTTGTCTCTTTTTGTTTTACCCCGGACCGAACCCGACTAAATCAATTAATGATACACATCATCTTTGGTACGTTTCATGTTCTTCTTCATTGTCTCGTTTTGGTTTCACTCACACAATTGCAAAAATAACCCAAAACCCACCAAAATTTAAAGTCAAATATATCCTCCGACGGCCAGTAAAACGAATTTTGCAAAACCCATGCATTTTGGCCATACATAAATCATATATAGAAAACCAACTTAACGATACATGCAAGTTGTTAAAAAAAAGTATCTTAGAACCAAACCAAGAGTCCAAGACCCCAACGGATACAAATATCTCCGTTATACATACACACAAAGACACATATCTATAGTATAACGTGACGTACAACATTCATTTCCATAACCATCAAACAACACACACGTAGTAGATACACCGAAAATAAAAAAAGACAGCGATTAAGTAAAAATTGATTACCTTTGATGATGTTGTGGTTGTTGTTCGACGATAGTGATAGTGTTGTGACTACTCATTCTCTGTCTCTTAGCATTCCCAGAAGAAGATGATTCCTCCACATTGCTCTTCTCCATTACCGCCTTCAAAGCCTCCTCTATCGTCCCTATACAGTACTCTTCCTCCACGTCCTCGCCGGAGCTCTCTTCTCCGGTGACAAACAACACGTTCTTGACTCGTCCCCCTACGGTGGTTATCTCCGCCTTGAGCGTTTTGAGACGCATCGCTTTCAACGTTTTGATCATGTCCGGCAAAAGATCCGACCTGTCTTCACAGCAAAGCGACGCTTTAATTACGAATCTGCCATCTCCGGTTTCTTCCTCCTCCGTGAAAGCTACCGTTAACTCGTCGCTCTCCGTTGGGACAAGATTTGTCTCAGAGATCACTGAAGTCTCTCTCTTCAACTCTTTCACATGTTGGATCACTTCAGCTAGTAACGACGCTTTATCAGTCTGCATTAAAAATGAAAAAAATAAAACATATTTGTATAGTTTCGAGGAGAAAATTATGTGGTCGAAGAAGTTATGATTTGGTCCGGCAATAAGGTTTTTTAATTCTTTTTAAGCAGCGCCGTTTGTTTCTCTTTATTACATCAATTAACCAAACGACGACATCGACGTTCCATATTCCATACTTTTTATTTATACTACAGTCTCTGACTGATTCTCTCTCGGGACTTTAACAAATACACAGAAGATCATTGATCAAAACAGAAAACCTTTGAATAACTTACTTCCTTTTATAAAACCTAAATGTAAAAAATATGAAAAGAAACAAAAAAAGAGACAAAATGTGACATGACTTTCATGTCGCAGCTACTATGTTTGTCCACTTCAGCTCTACATTATTTTAACATGCTTTTTTAATGAAAAACATCCATTTTGAATCTAATCGTTGTATGATGACGATTGATGATGAATGTTTTTATGTATATGAAAATTTATGAATAAAAAATTTGGACTTACTTTGGTGGTGTTGGGTAATATGCTACGGAGCTTAGCGAGGTGATTATTGATTCTCTCTCTTCGTCTTCTCTCAGCTTCACTATGACTCTTTGAAGCAGCTAAAGCTTTAGCGTCCATGATCTCTTGTGCTGTCATCTTCCCTAACTCAGCTTGTAACCCAAAAGGACCAGAACCGGCTTGCACCACCGGACCTAAAGCCTCAGACAAGATCCGAAGCTGTTCATGATGATGATGTGCTGCTGACGTGGCTCCACCAAAACCCTCGTACCCGAACTGTAATCCCTGGTGATGAGCTCGACTTCTGTTGAAGAAACTTCCGTAGAAAGATGCTGGAGAAGAAGCAGGAGGAGGAAATTGATCGAACGGTGGTTGGATCGAGGTAGGTGGAGGGAGAGACCATATTGGGGAGACAGAATCTTGAGAGAAGATAGTGAATCCGGATCCAACGTTACCGGATGCTCCGAAGGTTTCGGATTGAGAAGGCTCGTGATGATGATGATGATGAGAGATGAGTTGGTGAAAGAAGAGGTCATTTTGGTAATTTTGTATGTTGTTCATGGCTCTAGAACTGTCTTCTTCTTCTTCTTCTTTCTTTGCGCACATATCACTTGTTTCTATGAAGACATAAGAGTCTTCATGTTTCAACTCTTTTTCCTCCTCTCTCTATATATGTATATTTATATATAAATGTGTAAAAGAAAGGAAAGGTTGGTAAAAGAAGGTAGGAGAAGAAACAAAAGTTGAGAGAGTTAAAAAGAGACAAAATATTGCTTTCAAATGTTATTAGACGCAGACATATATAGGAAACTCATATGCGTTTGTATCCTATATCTATGGTTTGAAGGATATAAGGAGTTTGCAACTTGTGTATGTGTTGTGGTGGAATTATTAAAAAGCAGAAAAGGTAATGGGTTTAAATTCTTTAGATTATCTGTCACTTTTATTTACGCATTCACTGTCTATTTCTAACTTGCAGATTAACTTGATTTAAATATAATAACAAAATCTACATTAGAGCACTAAACTAGTTATTAGAGACCACATAACATACGTAACAAATTTGTAGGTATCAACATAAACATTGATAAGCATTTTAAAATTGATTTTTTACTCTTCTATATTAGACCACGAAACTAGTTATTAGAGAGCACATAACATTGTGTGGGATAGTGATTTGTTTCTCTTTTTTTTTCTTTGGTCAAAAGTGTTTCTCGTTGATGTAAATCCATGATACTAATATTAACCAAGACCTGTAATCAAATAGTTGATACTAATATCGTGTTATGTTACCATTCGAATTCAAATTCTCATAACTAAATATTTTGACCTTGTTAGATTGTTAAGTCAAATGAGATTTAATTTTAATGAATTAATGGATTAAATACGTTAGGTTGTAAATGGGTTACCTATTTTATCCACATTTTTGTTAAAGACAAAAAAATAAAAAATAAATACTATATGTTTGTTATTAGATTCATCATATTAATATCATCATACCATCATCGACATACCCTAATCATCATCATACAATTTTTCAATTTTTGCCAAAAATACGATTTCAAAATTATTCGTATATACGTGATTCTTCAACTTCCTACTAAAAGGTAATTTTTGTTAAAACAAATTCCACAATTTCTTACCAAAATTATAATTCTGCAATTTCCTGTCATATTCAATTTTTCGTAAAAACAAATTTCAGAAATTTTATGCCAAAAGGACGATGATGTTATTTCCTATTTCCTAGCAAAAACACAATTTCTTAATTTTGTGCTATAAAAAGTGATTTAAAAAAAAATCCATTAAAACCACGAATAGATAAAAGAGATTTTGCAAAAAAGAAAAAAAATACAAATCCACAATTTTTCCTATAGATGATGATGATGGTATAATGATCATTAGATATGATGATGATAAAAATGATAGTACGATGATGATGTGATGACAAAGATTGTATGATACTGATTATATGACGATAATTGTTAGCTATGAAAATTGTTTTATGATAAAGTTATTGTAAATTTATTTCATAGTCCCAATTATTTAACCATTTGATCCTTCAAATTAAATAGATCATGGATTGACCCAACTTATTTGCTAAATAATTAATGCATGGGTTCTTACATGACATAACTTACAAAAGATTCATTATAGGTTTTATATAAATGGATGTGTAAATCTGGAGATCATATAAATATATATATATATATAATGAGAAACCTATACAACTTCTAGGTCTTCCTATAGAAATTATTCATAGGATGTATATGCATAGATGTATGGATAGTTTGCAACTTAGAAAGTCAATATATTATGGGTTTTATAGACATGGCCCATGGGTGTAAAAATCTAGAGATACATATAAATAATTAAATTCATGTCATAATACAAGGATAAACCTTTACAACTTCTAGTTTTTTTCTAAATAAATTTGTTTATATAATGTGTCTATATAGATGTATGGATGGTTTGCAACTTGGAAAGTTACTCTGCAAGTCGTCTTTGCTTTCAACTTACGGAAAGCTCAACTAAGGAGTGTAGCTATCAGGGGAATAAAATATCAAAATTAATAATTTCTTCGTTCATAGTGATCGGTCCAAAATTTGCTTTAAATCATATCCCCTTATAGGATATAGGAGAGCTTGAGGAACACTATACACTATGACCGAAAAATAAATAAATAAGAAGAAAAATGAAAGAAAACAAGAGAGTGAACACAAAACACACAGATTGTCGGACCGACCAAAGACTCAAAAAAGGCTGGCCGTATCATCATGACCTTAGTCTCAAGCTTGCAATCAAAAAGCCCTTTTGCTTTCCTTCGCACTTTCGTTTCATTATAAAAGCTCTTAATGAATTTTGTCTTTTTAAAAATTATTGTTATTTCCCTAAATATTCTTGTTTACCAAATTTTTTATTTATTATTTAGATGAATTCTAATACGGAGTATACAATACCGAGTCTCTGTATTGACATGTATACACACAAATACATGCACGTGTGCGTATTTATAAATATGTATTTGTAGGTTATTATTTATGAGATAATAAGAAAAAGTATATATTTAATTTGATGGATGCTACTTTCTCTCAATGACTCTATCTCTAGAATGTTACGCATAACCAAGACAATCAATAGCAAAAACACGTTTCACACTAATTTCAGATAGGACGACCTTTATTTTTGATTCTTGTAGTATTTTAAACTATTTTGTAAGAATGACGCTGCAATTTTTATATTGTAACGTAAGAATTCCCTAACAATAAATAAAGAAAGATATGTAGAGAAAAGCTTGTCAAGTCTCTTTGAATATTAAGTTTATACTTTTTGAAGTAGATTATAGTGTTTAAAGTTTGACCGACCTTGGTATTAAACATCATAGACTGTTTAAATCATATTATAAAGCAAAAAAAATGTCAATCAAAGTCTGAAAAGAACAGAATAGTTGTGCATAGCAAAAGAAAGAAAGTAGGGGAGCCAATTTTATTCATGAAAAAACCAGTGCTCTATCTCTTGAGCTTCATTTTCCACGCTAATCCTTTATGGCTTCCCCAAAGACCTTTTAATCATTTTGTCTTGGAACGTACTCTCTCTCTCTCTCTCTCTCTCTCTCTCATGCACTTTATAACCAAATTTAACATATCAGAGTTGTAGACAAAAATAAATAATCTTAAGAGTCAGTTCTTCAAATCTGGTCATACATTGAATATGAATCTTACTCCATCTGAAAAACCATTAGAGGCTTGATTATATATTTGAATTTTAAACTCCACTTCTTTTGTTGTTGCGCCTCCATTCAGGCTTCCAAAACTATTTCAAAACAATGTCAATCATTATACCGTATAGTTTTACACTAACAAAAAGTTAAATATTGCTTTCGATTGAGCGGAACATTATTTTTGGTTTTAAGGAATGGAATTCGACAAGAAGGAGAAGAGGACACAAAAGGCAAAGAGTTGGGAAAACAAGTGAGGAAAGGAGGAATGATGATATATGTTTCCATTCACTTTTTCAAAGACACACGCACATTTTCCCAATTACATTTTTCTTCTATTTCTTCTACTTTCTTCAACTCCTCTCTCTTACTCTCTCCCCATTCCCCATAGTACTATAGGAGTATACTCTTAGAGAAATTATACTTTTTTCATTGACTAAAACTTTTACTACTATTCTTTTCTACCAAACCGCATTCATAAATGATAGCATGTTTGTTGAAAATTGTATTTCCGCTGAATTAGCTCATAGTTGTCATAAAAGTTCAGAAAAAATAGAATCAAGGTAAAAAATGGCATAGCAAAGAGTCAAAGACATTTGATCATGGTAAACTAGGAATTTATTTTTGAGAGTTGAGACTAAAAAGAAACAAAATCTGAATACATCAATGGTCTCATTCAAACGTTAATGAAAATTAACTCTTAGCATATAATCCATTTTTATATTGTTCCAAGGTCAAGAACGTTTAGTCGAGATTTATCAAAATGGATTATATATCAGTTAAATACAATTTAGTGTGGTAAGTAAGTAGTCAGATCATTTATTTCATATAAAAATTTTATGCCCTATTTCTAGATTTTGATTCATTTAGATACAATAAATATTTTCTGGACCACTTCTTTTAGCTAAAGACTAAACTTGATTGTTTATAAATTATAACACATATTTTTATGTACATGTGAGTTTATATATATATATATAACATATATATATATATATTAATATTGTATATTTTAATATAATTAGTAAAAATGCAAAAATAATTTGTATCGATTACCTTTTGCATTTACAACTTATAATTTGAAAAAATAGCATTTAAATACCAAAATATAAAAATCGAACCTCAAATGTTTTCTACCTGATAAGTATTATTTTCACCTCACTTGATGATATACAAATTTTTTAAATAAAAATAGTTTTTATGATTAATCAAAAAGTTCTAAGTTTTCGGTTTATAATATTTTCTCGGATAGAAAACCAAACAGAGTTAATAAGATTTTTTTTAGTCGTCATATCCCGAATTTGAGACTTTTTTTAATGATTTACAAATATTTAACCAGTAGAGCCAATGCTTTCGGGTGATAATGTCTTTCTTGGATTCACATTTTTAGTTATACGATGAAATACAAACGTTTTTGCTACATATATATTTGCACATCTATGTATACTAGGAGGAAAAGATGAATGAAAGAGAAGAGTTCTGGAAACAAAAAGTAAAAATCATAAAAGATGGGCAACAAAAGCAAATAAACTAAACAAAGAGGTTGACCGGCAAAGTGCGGACAAAAACGCAGTCTTTGTAAGAAGTTTGGTTAACAAAAGTAAAAAGAGGCCAAATCATAAGACACAACATAAATTATTTGTTTTGTTTATTAACCCAAAAAAAATCACACTTTTATTTCTGCGTCTTACTTTCACCATTAAATTTTCCACATGCTCCAATTTTTACCAATTTAAACATTTTGGTGCCTTTTGTTTTGTTTTACACAATATATTTATTAGTTCTCCTAATATTCAGACGATGCAAATTTTTTTCATCTAGTGAGTTTCAGAGTACCGCACTCATATTTTCTCCATTATTTTGGCTTCGAATGGTGACAGCGGATTGAGCAGTGCGGGATAAACGGTTACAGAAGTGCCGTGCAGTTTTATTGCGGTACGGTTGAAAAAACCGCATCATGCAGAACAAGTGTGGTTACTGCGTAACAAACAGTACGAAAAAATATATGAATGGTGAAAAAAACAACATGCGATGCAGTACGAATGTTTGAATGGTAAAAAATATAACAAGCGGTGCAGAATATATATTTTAGATCAATCATTTATAAATAAAATTAGATTAATGATATTATTGTAATTAAAAATTTTAAATGTTAATTTGATGTTTAACTAATAATCAAAGTGTTTTTTTATAATAAAATTTATTACAATTTAAAAGATTTATTATAAATTTAATAAAATATATATGTTGCTAGAATCAAGTAAAATAATAAATACAAAAAAAATCAAGTAAAGTAATACAATACAAAACAAAATTAGCGTGTTCGTTGATTTTTCCATAATATATCTGCAATATTGTCTCTTATTTGCGCTATATGTTCTCCATCTGATACCTCTGATGCTTCTATATCATCTAAATCAGGCTCCCAATCTGTGTTGATTATATTTGTATCCATCATTATTTTTGTAAAATCTGCATCTGAGAAATTTAAAATTTTGATAAAATTGTGTAATCCCATTGTAGCCATCACCACTTTTTTTTGCACTTGAATACTATATCGTGAAAAATCACTAAGAATCCTCCATTTCTTCCTCCAAACTCCAAATGTTCTCTCGATAATATAACGTAGAGACGCATTACATCGATTAAACATCTACTTTTTATTCTTCGGAGGTGGATCAGATGATACCTCACAACTCCATTTTTTGATGATCTGTAAGGAGCCAAAAATCTTTGTTTGTTTGGATAGTTAGAATGAACAACGTAATACTTCTCTGATGAAGGCAAAGGAAACTCAGAATCACTTCATTGTGCCATTGCGAGAACAGTTGTAGGTTTTAACTACAAAAACTTTATAAATCAATATTACTTTCCATTATATTGTCTCCAGTAAGAAATAGTTTCATTGATTTTAATATTTAAAGATACAATAATTTAATAAACCAAAATTAGTGATAACAGAATTATTGAAACCTAAAAACTAAATCTGCTAATTTATATTCAAGTGTAACGACATAGTGTTTACAAAACTATATAACAAGTTTACAGCATCTACATAAGATATATGCAATCAATTAATCAAACATATATATATATATATGTAAAAGAATAATAATTAAACATATAAAGCTTTTTATTTTTATTTTATTTTTAATTTAAAAGTATGATAATTCCTATGCAATCAAACATATATTAAAAAAAAACTTTATTTATGCAAACGGATATAAGATAACTTGGTAGAAGAGTGTTTTTATATAGGAGAGAATGTTATATTGGTGAATTGTGAAAAGATGTATTATTATATAGGAGAAAAGTGTGAAAACTTTTTTTTTTTTAATTACAATATATAGTAGCAACCATTTACAATAGATAAACACATTTTTTCCACTGCTTTTAATCCTAAAGTGCTGATCTGGTTTATTTGTTCCGCATATAGCCTTATCTTCATTTTATTTTATTTTTAATTCTAAAGTTAAAAAAATTGAAAAATTCAGGTGAATGGTGACAAAATAAGAAACACATTATACATTATTATGAAACGCTTGAAACATTCAGACCCTTTATTTATTAAGTTGTGCTGTTGTGCATAGAGATAATATGATAGGAGAACTTTGAGAAATCTGTTTATGAGGTTTATAATTGGTATAATTTGTTATAAACTTATCTAGATACATCTCATGTTTAAACATTAAAGTTTTGTATTTAATTTTTGTTGACCACAATATATCGATTATATTAGTACTAGTGTTAGTGTGTGTCACCGTTTAGATTCAAAACGGTTATGCATGTTTACTGAAATAAGGTGTTCCTTTTTTTTTAAATGATTATATATTACATATAAGGTTATTATCACCAAAAAAATACAAAAGATTCTTTTATTTGTTTTTGTTTTTTTGCCTTTTTTGGGATCTTGTTTAATTTTTATTTTATAATTTTTTATACGTTTCATAATGATGTAAAAAATATTTTCTTAATATATATATATATATATATATTACATATATTTGTGATTTATTCTCGAAATTTCAATCCAATATATATTAAACGTAAATGTTAAGACTGTTTTTCAGTACGGAAATCTTGAAAAGAAGTTATATATGGATCAAGTTGAGGGTTTCGAGAAAAAATGAAATAAAGAATGTGTGTATTGAGTATATGTGGATTAATTCTTTCATTTAACAAGGTCTCCAAAGAAGTGGGAATGGTCATTGTGTGTATGTGAAACACGTACGTTGGTAGTAACTCACCGGGTTATTATGTGAGTCTAGTAAAGGAGGAGCATTGTTCTAAATCAGATGCTTTGAGAGAAAACCATATTGGGTTTGAGAGAAGATCGATTTTGTTAGACTGTTACAACATATGTCTGCTTTAACTTTGTGTTGCTTAGCTTTATCGGATCAATCTCTCGAATTGTGAGAAGATGATGATCTATGTTTTGTATTCCTTAAGAATATGTAATTAATATCAGTGTAGATCTGAACGAGATGTAGGGATTCTCATTTTGAGATTTTGAACTCGGAAAGTTTCGTGTGCCATCTTCTTATTTCTCCTCTTTACTATTTTGTTCTATCTGTCTCTCTTGAAACATATGTACTTGGCGTTTCTTGATTCGAAAGTTCGTGAGTTGCAAGTTCAAAGTCCGTATTAAATCAGCAAGATTAAATCAGCAAAACACATGATCAGCTTCTCTTTAAATTTTTTTCGATTTATTTTCAAAAACATATAGCATTTGCTTGTAAAAAATGATATATTTTTAAAAAATATAATTTAATATTTATTCAAAAAAAAAAATTATTATCATTTGAGAGATCTGTTTGAATCTTATTCATTATGTTTTGAGACCGAATTTTGTTTCCCTAAATTTATTGACCCATAGAAAATGTTACATGCTCATCTATATGTTTTTCTTATGATGTATATCTGAAGATCAACTTATGTGAAATGATAGAGAAGACACAAGAATCCCCAAATTCTTTCATGTCTGTCAAACTAATGTTTCGTCGACGGGTTTGTTGGGAGCCTCTATAACATTCTCAAACATGAACCATTGATACATATGGTGACTCATTTACTTTTACTTATTTTTGGTGCATCAGTTAGTTTTCTTCCACTAAGAAGAAAAAGAACAAAGGGTCAGTATCTGGTCACACGCATGGGTCTATTGGTCCCCTATTCTTTCTCTTCTTTCGACCTTCTCAAAAGTCCATTTACGCCTTTTCTTCTTCTTCTTACATCTATATTTTATATGCAAATAAAAAATATTATACAAGGAAAATTATATTGAATTAACATATTCAGATGAAAAATGATCGTCACCACAAATCATAAGCACATCAATCACCACTAATCGACGAATTTTTCCCAAAAATATTGCGTCACTTTTACCCTATGATTACGTTAAGGTAGTATCATGTGTTATGTGTGTGTATATAATTTATAAATGCAGATTGTGTAAATTTATTTTCAAAACATATTCTATAAAAAAAATCACCAAATATTTAGTTATTTCCAAAAATATACATATTTTTTTGGTTTGAATAAAAAAAACACATAACAAACCATTTAACTCATTCATTTAACTTATACTCAAATTAATCAAACTGGTTGTGCTTTACACCCTCATATTAACAAAGTAACAAGCGTTAATGTAATTAGAAACGTCACTAGATCTATTAACATAGAGTGATTGCCAATCATGATTTCTTCACTCTATTCCCCAATGCTATCTCATTCTATCTTCAGAGAGTTGGATCAGATCATACCCCCATTTTTACTCATTTTGATGCGGGGGGGGGGGAGGATCAAAGAAGGAAATGTCATTTTAGATATGACAGATGTTGGAAAGAAAGAGAAGATAATGAAACCAGATGCTAGATACCATTCATTCCAGATCAAGATAATGACATGGTTGAGAAATCAGACAATGTCGGCAAGAAATCTCTCATTGGAAAAGAGGAGCCATGACAAACAGCCAAGTCAATATTCTCAGGTTAAAGGAGCTGATAGACAATATGTCTCATCAAACTCACATGGATTTGGAAGCCTTCGGAAGTCTCAAGTATCAACTCTACAGAGAATATCAACAGGAGAAAAGCTTTTGGAAGAATAAAAGTCGATGCCAATGGCTTCAGGTTGGGGACATAAATACAGGGTTCTTTCACGCCTCCACCAAGTTCAGAAGAAACAACAATAAGATATCCTCTCTGATTAATGAGGAGACGAGCTTAGAACAATTCCAAGAGAAAGAGATGGGTCAGGTGGTAGTCAAACACTTCACCAAACCGTACACATCTGAGCTCATTGATTCTTCACTAGTTAAACTCTCTCCAATGTTTCTAGACATTTGCCCCAGAGTCACCAATGAGCACAATGAGAACCTGCTGAGGAACATATCTGATAATGAGATCAAGAAGGCAATGTTTGATATGAGTCCTGAGAAGTGTCCAGGTCTGGATGGACTTTCAGGAGGTTTCTATAAGACAATTGGGAAGTGATCAAGCAGGACATCACACATATGGTGCAGACTTTTTGGGATTCAAGAGAACTGGATAACATACTCAATGAAACCTCTATCTGCCTTATTCCAAAGAATTCAAGACCTAGGACTCTGACTCAATTCAGACCAATTAGCCTATGCAACTTTGCCTACAAGATAATTTCTAAGATTTTGTCTTCAAGATTAAAGACAGTCATACCAGAGATTGTGTCTGAGAATCAGACAGCCTTTGTCAAAGGCAGATTGATCACTGATAATATCATAAGGGCACATGAAATCCTCCATGCTCTGAGAACCAAGCCAAGAATTTCAAATTCAGGAGTAGCAATCAAAACTGATATGACAAAAACTTTTGACAAGTTGGAGTGACAATTTATAGAGAACACAATAAAAAATCTTGGCTTTCATGACAAATGGATTAACCGGGTCATGACTTGCATCACTTCAGTCTCCTTTAGTGTCTTCATCAATGGTAGCAGTTATGGAAGGATCACTTCATCTAGAAGAGTTAGACAGGGTGATCCTTTTTTCCATTTCTGTTCATTCTCTCTTCAGAATTTCTGTCCTCAACAATCACTCAAGCAGAAACAGCTAGGACAATCAGTGGTCTCAAAATATGAAAGGAGCGCCCTTCAATTTCTCACTTATTATTTGCAAACGATAGTCTGTTCTTTTGTCAAGCTTCAGTGCAAGCGATTGAGAAGGTCAAACAGATACTGTTGGATTATAATATAGTCTCAAGATAGAAGATAAACTTCAATGAGTCTAGTGTGTTTCTTAGGAACAAGGTGGACAACCAGACTAAGTCCTAGATCCACAACATTCTTGGTATCCCCTTCACTGGTGCAGTCAACCTCTACCTAGGTCTATCTGAGATCGTTATTGGCTCCAAGAAGAAGACTTTGCAGTATTTGAAACAGATAGTGGAACAGAAGATCAATGATTGGAAATCTAGATTTTTCTTCCCTGGGGTAAGGAAACCTTGCTTAAATCGGTACTAGCCTTACCTGTCTACTCCATATCTTGTTTTAAGCTCCCTAAGACTTTGTGCAAGAAGAAAGAAGCATATTTGGCTAGATTTTGGTGGAGGGATAATGATACGGTTAGGGAAATACACTTCAAGAAATGGAAAGATTTATGTGCACCAAAATTAGAAGGTGGTTTAAGTTTGAGAGACATAGAAGATTACAATCAGGCTTTGTTGGGGAAACATATTTGGCTTATCTCCACCAATCCGGGTTCACTGGTAGCCAGACTTTATAAAAGCAGATACTTCAAGCAGAAGTCAATTTTGGAAGCCAAGTTAGGAAGCATGCCCTTTTTCATTTGGAGCAGCCTAATGTCCTCACTATCTTTGATGAAGCTTGGTCTCCTTAAGTATGTAGGTAATGGAAACACACTGAAGATTTCAGAGGATCCTTGGATACTGGATACAGTCCTGAGATTTCTCATTCCAAAAGAAAACAGGAGTCTTACTGATGTCTATATTTCTGATCTGAAAGAGGATGCATAAGATGAATGGAACCTATTACAACTGAGGGATTTATTTGAAGAGAAGGAAGTTCTAAGGATTTGTCAAGCAAAACCAGGAGGGGTGCATGTCTTAGATAGTTTTTTCTGGATTCATTCTAAAAATGGAGCCTATACGGCTAAATCTGGATATTGGACTTGGTGGAATAAGCTCAAGAAACTTCGAACCAGAGAATGATCACTTAACCTTCTCTCAATCAGCTATATTACTAGCTCTGGAACATCAAAACCATTCCAAAGATCAAATATTTCATCTGAAAATGTTTATATAACTGTCTTCCTACAGGAACACAACTGAAAATGAAGAGAATAACTTCTTTCGGGGGTTGTGAGAGATGTGGAGCAGACAATAAAAATGTTAACCATCTTCTCTTTACCTGTCCCTATGCCATACTTGTTTAGTCATTAACCCCGGATGGATCTCCTCTATATCCATCTCCAAGTAACTCCATCTTCACCAATATAGCATGGTACTTGCAACAGAGCAAGCAAACATCTGAAGTTGTTACCGCTTGGCCATGGATTCTCTGGGGAATTTGGAAATCAAGAAATGATTGGTGTATTTTAGGATTAGAGCAACATGCATAATGGGTTGCAAAAGAGGCAATGAGAGACTCAGATAAATGGTATGGGTGTAACTCTACACAACCTAACCAAAGTCTACAGCCAACATCTACATCATCCTCAGGCTGGAAACATCCTCCAGAAGGTACTTTCAAATGTAACATTGATGCATCCTGGATTTGTGATTCAGATAGTAGTGGTATAGGATGGATTTTGAGGTTTTCGGATCGTCAGCTTAAATGGTTTGGTGCCAAATGCTATCCAGGCCTGAGATGGGCTATGGAAGCAGAAGCTACATCTTTAGTTTTGGCAATCAAGTGTTTGGCAAACCTAGGTATCACTAAGGTTATCATTGAATCTGATTGTTCAACACTAGTCTCAGCATACCATGATCAAGATTAGTAGCCATTTCTTCGTCCATTCTTCTCAGACATAGCCACGGAACTACCGCAGTTTTAGGAGATTAAGCTCTTCTTCCAATTTCGACGATCTAACATGTGTGCAGATGCAATTTGTAAGAGGGTGTGTCGTACATCCGTCTACTTTGGTTTAATTGACAATGTGGTTCCAAACTGCCTTCAGCCTTTGTTTCGTAAGAATCTAAATCCTAACTCTCGATATTAACAGTGTTAACTTTATATCTAATTTGTTAACATCCGTGAATTTGAATGTGTATGTGATGAATATGAGTATTAAATTGCGGTAAATATTTTATCGTCTAATCTTATAAAAATTTATGTATATTTTTTCTGTAATAGTAAATTACTTGATACTTTTTAGGAGTTTTTTTTTTTCCTTCCATTTTAATAATAGATGAAACTAAATAAAAAAAAATGACAATCAATAAATAGGCGCAAGATGATACATAATATATTGTTTTTACTATGAACTGGAAGTCTTTGTCTGGACGATTGTGTCTTAACTTTTTCTAAAGATCATTCGGAACCGGTGAAATGACATCAATCACTTTAGAATGGTTTATGTTTCACATGTATTTGGACGAATTCTTGATAATCAAAGAGCGTTATCTTTCATGTTGTTTGTCTTTTATTCCATGTATTTTAAAATCTAAGGCTGATTATGTTTTCCATTAGAGGAGAAATCTCTCTTGTGATTTTGTTCTAATAGACTCCGCTCATTTGGATATTTAACCACTGATTTGAGTTTAAAAATAGTTGTTGACAGAAAAAAGATAGAATATTTCCATATTTTTATTAGAAGCCTAATATCATTGGCTCATCAAACTGTCATAAACTATATACGTAATGTGTGGAACGATGACAAATGTCTCGAAACATATTGGAAAACGTATGTGATCATTAATATATCTGCAATCATCATACGCATGTGTGTGTATATATGTTGTCTTATGACTATGTGTTATGTATATATGTAAATATAAATTGTAAATACACACTTGCAGTTTCACTTATTAATACACCTTCCTAATTGAACTAAAATCTAAAATGCAATATCCACATATTCACGTGTTGACAAAAAAATTCACACGTATTCTACTATAAAATTTTGATTGGTGAATCAATGAATGGCTCACGTATCAATATCTTACAGCACTATAATCGTAATCTTACCGGTCTATTTTTATTTCTTGATAGAGAGGACAATAATCTAATAAAGATTTGAAGAATAAGAGTCTTAGTGGAGAACAAGGAAGAAACAAAGCAAAGTGCAAGAAACTTATGCGGTTTTAGTCATAGATAAAACATTATGAGGTTTTATTTTTTTTGATAAAAAACATTATGAGTTTTGTATGTCTGGTCTGAAAAAGGTATGTCTTCATAATGCATAATTAACCTGTTCTAAATTATGTTTTGGGGATATAAAGTCAAATATATATCCCCCAAAATATTCTCCCATTATATGTGTCCCTGAGGTAAGACAATGGTATTTTTTTGCTCGATAAACACTTCAAATAGTCTATATGCTGTCATTTTGACAAAGCAGTGGTGACACTCTTGACTTCTATGCAACCAACTAATTTTATACAAAGGAGACAAAATTAGATATATGAAAAAATAGTTAATAATGGCTCCTTAATCATGGGTAACCTTCTCAGTAGCATCCTTATCATCACATCTAGTAGACACAGTTAATCAACAAACTTCCCTCAGTCCATTTATTAACGCACTTGCACCTTTTCTTTGCCATTTGTCATTCTACTGATTTTCCTTTTTTACGGTGTGATTTGATACTTATGAAAAAATCGAGAGATTAATTTCTCGATCAACCTTAGAAATCATCAAGAGTTTTGTTTGTTTTATATATATAAATATATATATATATATATATATATTACTAAAAAAAAAAAAACTTTTACAGAGCTTTTGGAATTAAGAGAAATTGTAAATATATGCTAGAAAAACTGAGAGAACAAAATAGAATATAACGGGTTATTTCTTGTGTCATAAAATCACTGTAGAGTAAACACGTTTAATTGAAGATTTTTTTCTTTCAAAAAAATAAAATTCAAAAAATCAAGTCCACCTTGATGATTGAAATAATCAAATTAGTTTTATTTTGCATGCATCATCATATTTTCATAAGAAATTAATACATATTGGTTTCACATATTTCGGACATGGGACAGAGATAATGTTAAAAAAACATGTGGATTATGATTTAGAATTTAGTATCGACACTTTCAAGTTGACCGGGAAACTAATGTATTAAAATCATATAAAATAAACCTTCAATTATATTGTAGCAGTTACATACAAGCATGCATAAAAAGAACGAATTGGAGTCGAAAGTGAAACTGAATCTTACTATCTACTGTGCTTTCGTCTTTAAATGAAAATATACTATGGCAAAACTGTCTTTAACACCAGGAGAAGGAAATCATCATTGTCACTCTCGTTATCACTACAACCCCACTCTGCCTATAAACATAAATTATTGGTTTCGATTCAAAATCAGTTACTAATAAGTCGAGAATCACATGTCTTTTATATATTAGTGCTCATGTTCTAGCACAGAGATACATGTTCCATACAGAAAAAAAAAAATTTGTGGTGATTTACAAGACCAATCAAAAAGTCTTTCAGCCTTCCAGAATAGCAAACCTACCGTTTTATGAAGATGGGTCTATGGACCAAAACACGGACATAGAGATCCATGGAAAGTGCCGATCGAAGCATTATAGTTATGACTAATTTTTGATTTTATTAGTAGCTAACTGAGACAATATTGGCACAACAATCTTTGGTTTATTGCGAAGTGTCTCTGTGCTTAAGGTCGTCAAGACGTATAGTTAGTTAGGTTTTGATACCATGAAAAGAAATAACGATGAGAGAATTCGCAATGATCTGGCAAAATTATTCAGAAATGATCTTTCGATAAATAAACAAAATGAGTCTTGGACTAGTAGCGTTACTTAGGTCTTTTCAAAAAATGTATTACCTAAGTCCTTGATTCAAGTTTTATTTGGGAGGGACTATTACAGTCCCGATCGAGGGATGTACCAAGTTACCAACTTTGGTCTAAAACTCATAGAAAAAAAAAAAAAATTCATCATTGAAAATCCTTAACCGGCTAGTTAAACAGCGGTGATTGGGTTTGTAACATACGGCCAAATAAACGGCTCAACATTAACTTTTTTTGTGAAGTTTTTTGGGTCATATTCTCAAATACATGATACATTGTTTATTACTATGGGAAAAAAGGAACATCAAGAAATTTTCAGTCCCTTTGTTTTGGTACCCACGAATGTAATTGTTAACATGCATGCTTATAATTAATTTGCATGTACATGTGCATATACATGTGACTGCGACTGTTTATATCGTGTGAGTAAATTATATAAATACACAAAGTGTGTGTCTGCGTGAGAAACAGATTGTACATTTCATATATATACTCAAGACTTCGCCGTTGCTTCAATCCGACGTCTCGTTCCACATGCATTTGCATCATTGCTTCGGTCCCATGCGGCCATGCCTTCTTTTTTTGGAGTTAAATTGTGACCTCAGTATTTTCTTGAGTTATTGAATTATTTCAAAAAAATTGATACATTTATAAGAACAAAACCTGTTAACTGTCTGAATCTACATTTCATAAAAAATGTTCCAGTTACAATTTATGTTATCTTTTTTTCGCTGTAAAGAAAAAAAATATAGTTAATATATGTATACTATATACTTCTTTTTAAACACTGATTATAAAGATAGGGACTATATATGGTTCTACCATTGTCGTGAAAAGAAAAAAACTATTTAACCTCAGAAAATTGTAATTACCACGTCGAAAGAATATCATCGTTAACATTCATAAAAAAAAAACAGAGTATTATCGTCGCCCTAATAACAAGTTTTGAATTTAACATATAGAAAGATAGAAAAATTAACATATGTCGAAAACGCCCATTTATTTCTTGACCATTGTTTCCAATATGTTATAAAACTTAGCCTGCTAAGAAGGCCAAGCCCATTTTCCAATGTAAAAGAATGATGGTGGCCCTAAATTTCCTTTATTTCTCTTATCGAAAATTCATATAATAATTTTGTTAATGTGCATGACCTGTCTCGTAAGTCGTAACACTGCCGCCGGACTTTTATACAAAAAAAAAAAAAAAAAGAAACTTTCGAAAACACAAATACGTTTTTGTCTCTTTAATTGCGTCAATGTCGTCCCTGGAAACTACGACGAAGAAGAAGAAGAAGAAGCCGTCGACACAATCGACCACAAATCCATCACTTCTCGATTATTTGATATTGAGCATTGTTGCACGCGTCTAAAGATTATATTATCCGACTCTCTCCCTAGTCTCCTTGAGCTTTCGATCTCTCCTAGCTTCACCGGAGCTTTACAAGGTCCGGTCACTCTTGGGCCACACTGAGAGTTGTCTCTATGTGTGTTTATGGTTCTATCCATCTAAGAACCCTAGCTGGTTCACGCTCTGCCGGAAACCTGATCAAACCCTAACCAATGACACTAGTAAGAAGAAGAAGTCAAGAGGGTATATATGTTTTGGCTTCAGTTCCAATTCTCCATTCTCCTCCTGCGCATTCTGTGAGTGTCGTGGCCGTTGGTTCTAATATCTACAACATTGGCAGCTCCATCTACCGAATGATCTCCTCTGTTGGTTTATAATTGAGTTTGGTGTATAATAAAATCATATAAGTTAAAGTGTATGTAAAGTGAAGAGGTGTGTGTTAAGAGTTTTGAATTGTCACGTAGGGTTACGTTCGTTTATGTAAAATATCTATTTAAGTTGGATGTTGTCTTAATGTAAAGAGTGTAGAGAACATAAAGAGAAGCTTTCCAGATTTTCTACTCTGTTTTCCTTTGTCTCGTTCAATTCAGTTTCACTTCTCTTTGTCATTAAAAATCCTATTATCATGCTCTGTACAAATAGAAATGGATTCTAAATTGTACAAGAGTCATATTCTAACATCCTCTAGTGTCTCGATTCTGGATTGCCGGTCTCACATGTGGCGCGAGGCTCCAAACTTGCGGGTGAAGCTAATGTCATTTTTTGATAGCGTCCTTGATCAAAAGATGGTGATTCTAAATCCTTGAAGAATTTGTTTGGGTGTTCGACACAAAAACACAAATTTGGGATCCTGAGCCCATCCCTTGCAGCAAAATAAAAGGTAAAAGTTACTCCAAAAGTGCATGTATTGACGAAAAAATCCACGTGGTGACTGACAAAGAGGTGGTTACTTACAATTCCAAAGAAGGTAGATGGCACTTGGTTGGGCGAGGGATGAGTGATTTTGAGTTTTCAGATTCTTATTGCAAGATAGAGAACGTTTTGTATGCTGTTTTTAACGATACGTTCAGATAGTATGACGCTAAAGTAGATATGTGGAGAAATTTGAAGGGTTTGGTAGGACTACCTAAGTTCGCAGTTGGTGCTTTTGTATTGGCTGGTTATGGTGGAAAGATGATGGTTTTGTGGGACAAGAATTTGCCTTATAGTGGGCTGCTTGGTGGCACTGGCGACTCTAAAAGGATGATTTGGTGTGCGGAAATTGCGCTTAAAAAGTAATGAAATTTGGGGGAAATTTGAGTTGTTTGATCATGTGCTTACAGTCCCAAGAACATATGGTTACGTAAAGATTCTTGCTGCTACTGTTTGATGAATGAATCACAAGGCTTGACCGTGTTTTTTTTTGGTAATATTAATTTTTATTTAGAGTGCATACACTTTTTTGGTGTACACTTTTTTCACTTCTTATCGTTTGATGCCACTTGTTGAATAGACTGAGTTCTCTTAATTACATTCATGAAAATAACACATTTTGAAGAGAAAAAAATAAAAAGAGCCGTCCGACTAAAATGATGAGATTTAAAAACGAAGAGCCGTCTCTTGCATGTGGGGCCGTTTTTGGAAAACTTCTTTCTATTGATTGGCTTAACTGTGTTCGAAATCACAACTAATGATACAGCCCAATTCAGTAGAAGCAGGCCCAATTCAGCAGTCTTTGAAATATGTATTTAGATTAATCCTCAAATGTTTTTCTCCAATTTTGTTGCCGAGATAGTTGAACCTACAAAATGTAATTGAGATAAGCGCCATGTTATTACTGATACATGATACTGGAAGAGTAAATGGTTCAAAGTTTCATTGGTAAGGAGCATTTTCTAGCATGTAGCTTCCATTCGAATTTCTCGGGTGTGGAGAGCATGTAGTGTCCAACGATTTAGATATGTTTTAATTTCGTAAAAATTTTCAGTTTTGAAATTATTCGTTTTGATTCAGGATCACCGTGAGGTGGAGTAACGTCCTTCACCAGAGTTTTATGGTTCATGAGAACACAACCAATAACCAGAGCTTACAGAGTTTTCATCAGATTTGGTATAATGTCAGACCCTTGGATCATGAGTTTCACTTCTCATAAGATATATTTCTGATGTATTCTCCACATCGTCCATTGCTTATGCATTGGAGAGGGCTGGTATATTCCAGCGGCAATGATTAAGTTATTTGTTGATCAATTCCGGTAGAAAGCAATCCTTACTAAGGTCAGTATTGTTGGCTGGTCGATCCAGATCAATGGGATTAAGTTATCACTATAAAATCTTAATATGTGTTTTTAGTTTTATAAAGGTGTGTGTGGGTTACATAACTCTTTATTTTATAGTGTCTTGTTTCTTACGGAAAATGTAAGTTTTGCTACAATAGGATTTTAATAACCAACTATTTGAGACAACAATAAATAACTATATAGACGTCAACAAAAATGAGCTAATAAATATGATGTTGTTTCTGTATAACATGTCAAAATAGTTGTTGACAATATTCAATATCTAACATAATTTTTTCTTTTCACTTTTTACCAAATAAACAAACACACACACACACACATATAAGGAACAACCAATATGTAAAAACAAATTATTTGGTAAAGAAATAATATTTTTGTTGCTAGTTAATGTATTAGAAAGTAATGTTGGTCCCACATGACCAAAGGAGGAGTTTTACCCCAATCGAACGGTGAAAATGTAATTTGGCCAATGCCCACATAATATACTGCATGTTATTGTATGGGCTCTGAGTACTCATGTGATATGTTAATTTGAGATTACCTTCTTGCAAAGTAGTTGTTGTGGCCAATGTTATGACAATTTCTAGAACTTTATTATACAATTTACATAAATTCATTAAATTTTATTTGATTGATAGCTCAAAACATGTAATTTACTGGTTTGAAATAATGTGGTCAATATATCATCACAAATGTTCAAACTCATAAAATACAAACATGTTATTGTTGACTGATCATATCATAAATTTCTACCTAACAAATAATTATTAACATGGTGGAGGATTATATGTGTGTGATAGGCATGTTAAAAGATTCTCGTAGAAAAGGATTCATCATCATTAGCTCCTGAGATGACAAACTTTGAGCTCATTTTCTTTCTCTTCTACTTTGAAAATGATCTTTGTGGGTCACATTTTTCCACAACTAAAACTAGAATATCATCTAAGCAAAATTTAAGAGAGTAAAAAAAAGAGAGAGGACATATATAGGACTATGTAATGTGCACATATATCTCTAGAGTCAGCTAGATTTTCTCTACAAGGGTGAACTCTGTAAAATCATATCCCTTTAAGCATATGTGCATAAGACTTATAGTTATAGGAATATGATTTAGTCTCTAGTTTTTTTTTTTTTTTTTTTTTTTTTTTTTTTTTTTTTTTTTTTTTTTTTTTTTTTTTTTTTTTTTTTTTTATTTAAAGAACTATAAATTACAATAGATTACAAGAATTATAGTACAGAAAAGTACGTGGATTTCAATGGTAATTTTTGGAAACTGAAAGTCCACAGATTTTGCATATATATAACTCTTATTTTATCATTCCTATATCCAAAAATACATATATGAGTGTATTTGTGAACCTCAGCCCTAATGGGACTCTTTTTCTCATTAGTAGTATCCAAATTGATGATATATAAAAGCATCAAAATTATGGTATAAGCTAAAGCTTTAACACGAAAACAAAAAATGGTATAATTAAGCTAAAGCTACTTTGCAACTTTTGCCCATCACAAAAAATAAATCGAATATTAGCTTTACTTATTCGGTTATTCCTTAAATTATCAAACCGTAAAACCAAATGTTTGATTGTCATTTTCTTAAAGCGATGTGTGATTGATCATAGTGGTACACGCATAGGTCAGACGAGAGATTTCCCCAACCAAATTATATGTTCATCTTTTGTTTTAACATCTCAAAATATATTTTCATCAACCAAAGGATTTGATGGAGAAAAAGAAAATTGGTGTTCCAGCCCAAGTGAAAATTCTTAAAAGATATTTGAATTTTTAGCACAATATATTCTTATTGATAATATTACTTTAAGAAATGATGGAAATTTGTTTATTCTTTTTTTTCCCATTAATAGTTTTGTAGATAGTAAATTCAAGTGAAAGTGACTTGAACAAAAAAAATTGAACAGTTAATTAAAAAAATTGTTGGTGTGATATACTTCGACGCCTAAATTTTTAAGTGAGAACAAATAAAAAAATTATGAGAAATAGAATCAAATAAATTCATTTTTTCCTGATCAATAATATGTAATACGCGAGTTTGAACCCGGATAATAACACATGAACAAGAACAACATTAAGTCAAACCAATATAGTAAAACCTCTATAAATTAATACTCGATAAATTAATAATTAATATAAATTAATAAATTTCTTTAGTTCCGAGTTGGGACGGTGTAAAAGTTAATACAATTTGATAAAAAAAGATAATAAACTCTTTGACACGTATATAAATATATGGTTTCATCAATATATAAATTAGTAATCATATAAACTTATCCAAACATGACTAAGATAATTTAGTAAAAAAAGATTCTAGTGTTGTTTGTTTATTTTTTAAATATGCAATTTTGTTGGAGCTCATATCTAATATTTCTTATTATAGTAAAAACTTATGGTGTTGTACTCTCGTATTGCATCGAAAAATTAAGAAAATTTTAAGAATATAAATTTTAAAAAAATTTCTTATTTTGATCACAAAATTTTAAAGAAATTAGAAAATTATACAAATCTCTCTACAAATTAATAATTATTAATTTATCGATAAATTGATATCTCTATAAATTAATAAAATAACATAGTCCTGATATTATTAATTTATAATAGTTTTACTGTATATTATAAGTTTTGTTCTTAAAAATACATTCTCTTATATAGAAGAATTAGAGGTAAATAATATAAATGAATAGGGTAAAAAGTCCTTTCAACTTTCTAACATGTCCAAAAATGCGTTTACATTCTATACTAAATAAAAATAATCTTTAAAATTTTACATTTTTACATGTTAATGAAATTTTCATTTAATGTTCTATTTCTTTCTTTCATTATGTAATATCTTAATCCAGGACTACAATGTTATACTTTTTCTTTTTCTTTTTAAAGATTGTGGTTGGGATGAGTATTGTTTGCAATATGGCATAAGATGGGTGTCCGCTGGTTTCCAAGTTCATCTCGGTGTGAAATTTTTGCGAAGTTTAAACAAAATTGTAAGGGTTCTTAGCATTTTGGAATATGATTTAGATTTTCACGATTTAGGATTTATTGAAATAAAGAATATGTCATTAACAATGACGAGGATAAATAATATTTTTAATGGAAAACACATAAAAAAAATTAAAAGCTTTTGAAATTTATTTATTTGCAAAATTTCAGAAAAATTTGTAACATTGTACAAACATAATTATATTATTGGAAACTTTTCATGTTATGAAACAATGTTTGAATTACAATGGTTATAACACAAATAATTGTATATATGTCAATTTAATACTAAAGTTGTGCAAGAAACATGAAAATACCAAATCTTAAAGAAAATTTGTGAATGTGTTATTTCGAAAAGAACTTAAAGGTGTTATTTAGCAAATTAATTCTGTAACATATAGTTTTGTAGGATCAAATTCTAACATACCCCTAAAATTCAAACATCAACCTATTTTACCCACCCCTAATCTCAATACCCCTTATCCATTCACCTTTTAAAAAAAACTCAAAACTACCCTTGATTAAAATATTAATATCCAACAATCCTCATACAATTTAATTAAAGAATAAAATGGGTCCCACCCCCAACAACAATCTCGTTCGGCCGAAGTGTCTCTCTCCTATTTACGCTTCTTTTTCACCTCTTCTTCACCTATCCCATTTACTCCCATTTGTGGCGCATTGAATTGTTTTGAAGAGGAAAAAAACTGGAGATTTGGGGTTTGAAGCTTCCATCCGCCATTGGTGTCCAAAGGAAGGTCGAAAGGAGCTTTGTTTCTTCCACTGGCCGCTGTTTTTGAAGATTCCGAGCCATCTCCGTCCGCCTTTGGAGCTTGGAGGTTAGAGCTCCAGTGAAGCGCGTTTCCGTTGATTGAAGGTTGTTTGAGATAATGTACATCATCAATGTAAAGATATTGTAGTGGTTGAGTGACGGGTATGCGGAAACATAGCTCGATTTTGTGTATTAGTGCTAGAAATTATGTACTACTGAATATCACAAATATTACTAAGAATATTTTGTATAACTTAATATAACTGGTATTACTAAGTCTATTTATATAACTTAATATAACTGGTATTACTAAGTATATTTGTATTACTGAATATAACTCGTATTACTAAGTATATTTGTATAACTGAATATAACTGGTATTACTAAGAATATTTGTATTACTGAATGTTGTTATTATTTTCAGGGTACAATGAATAAAAAGTAGTTCACTCTCATACATTTTGATTATGAGAGACATTATTTGAAGAAGAGAGATGGAGTAGTATGGATTTCGAGAGAAGATGTGCATCATACTCTTTTGTTGAAAACATCGAGTGAGGAGGTCACTTATACTTTACTAGTGGAACAAATATACAGAAAGATGGGGTTGGATGAAGATAGTGCTGAGATAAAATTTAGTTACATTCCAGTTGAAGTGGAGCCAAAGAAACCAATATATATCTATGATGATGATGATGTTTTGTGTTATTTGGAGTTGTATGAAGAGCAAAGTGTGTTGCATGTGGAGATTGTCAATAATCATGGGCAAAATCTGGGGTGTGATATACTTCCAAGAGAATGTATAGCAAGTCAAGTTGGTGCAAGTATAGAAGACATGATTTCTAGTGCTAAAGGAAATTATCGAGTTGATTGTGGCATCACGAATCAATCTGCAAGTGAACCGTCCGAACATCATGCTATGGTTGTCCACGATGAAAAAGGGAGAGATTTGGATAATATTGCATGCGAACGAGGAGACTTGGATAATATTGCATGTGAGGAAGGAGACTTGGATAACTTGTTTATCGATAAAGATATTGAGGTCACACATTATATGGAAGGAGGTCAGGCTATGAATCTTGAATGGGAAGATGGTATGAATGTCTGTAAAGGCCAAGAGTTTTCAACCAAGAGAGAGGTGCAAGAATTAGTAGAAAAAGCCGGACATCTGAACTGTTTTGAGTTTTATATTGACAAGTCTGATACAACGCGGTACGTGGTAAAATGTAGTGAATCCAAAAAAGGTTGCAAGTGGGCTTTACGAGCTGGAAAGATTAAGAATTCAGATGTCTTCTCGATTAGAACATACAACAAGATTCATACGTGTTCTCGTGCATCTGCAAGTACAAGTCAAAGGAAAAGAAGAGGCACACCACGGTTAGTGGCATCTCTCTTGCATGAAGATTTTCCAGGGATTCTTGAAACCCCAAGTCCAAATATTATAATGGGTTTGGTTCAAGGAAAATTTGGTTGTAAAGTATCATACTCTACCGCGTTGAGAGGGAAAAGGAAAGCGTGTGACGATGTATGCGGTAGTCCAAAAGATAGTTATAAGATGTTGTTTTCTTATATGTACATGTTGGAGAAGGTGAATCCGGGTACAATTACGTATGTGGAATTGGATGAAGATCAGAGGTTCATGTACTTATTCTTTGCGTTGGGAGCATGCATTGAAGGCTTTGCAACCATGAGAAAAGTGATCATTGTGGATGGAACTCACCTTAAGACTGTTATTGGCGGAGTCCTAATAGTTGCAACCACGCAAGATCCTGATTATCACCACTATCCGATTGCTTTCGGTGTTGTTGATAGTGAAAAAGATTCTAGTCTTATTTGTTTTTTCAATAAGTTAAAAACATTGATATATGATAGTGGTGATCTAGTATTCGTGATGGATAGAAACGCGAGTCTCAAAAATTCAATAGTTGAGGTGTACCCATTATCTCGACATGGGTATTGTATCTTTCATATGACTCAGAATGTGAAATTAAATGTTTCCCACGTGAACAAAAAAATTTTGGGGAGTAAGTTCATGGAATGTGTCCAACAGTACACAGAGTGTGAGTTCCTGACAATGTACGGTGCTTTTAAGAAAAGATATCCTAAGGCAGGAATATATATTGATGAAAGTTGTAAAGAAACTTGGAAATGGGCAAGATATTATTTTCCAGGAGAGAAGTACGACATCTATACCACTAATATTGTTGAGTCTATTAACGGTGTTTTCAAGGATGCAAGGAAATACTCGTTTTTACAGATGATCGAGTTGATTATTGAGAAGCTATCTTATTGGTTTAACAAACATCGGAAGGCTTCTACCGAAAAACATATGTTGGTGCCTTATATTGAGACCGAGTTGCATCCTTTGTGCGCTAAAGCGAAGGTGTTGGAGGTAACTGTTCTAAACAGTTTCATCCTTCTCTACAACGTGCAAGGACGCGATGGATGTGGTTATTTGGTAGATTTGAAGATGAAGACTTGCGCATGCAAGCGTTTCGATATTGACAAGTATCTGTGTGTGCATGCAATAGCCGCCCTTATGGAAGCAAAGAAGAACGCAGACACTGAAATGCATATACATTATTTGTGTTCCAAGTATTATTGGATGTCGCATTAGGCATTGGCTTACTGCAGAACGATATATCTGGTTCCTCATACGTCTTAGTGGATTGTTTTTGATTATGTACGTGATAAGGTTGCCTTTTCTCCGAATTATGTCAGCAAAAGAGTAAGACACCGAGTAACAAGGTATCCATCAACTGGAGAACATGGGCGTAGGAGGAGAAGCAAGATTGGAGGTTTGTATTCATGGTTTGAGTGTAGTGGTACCCAAGAAGAGTGTAGTGGTGGCGAAGAAGAGTGATAATTTATGTTGTTTGTATTTTGTTTGTGATATTTTATGTTGTTTGAGTATAGGTATCAGTAGTACCTAGCATGACTGAATGTTGTTTGTGTTTTGTTTTGAAAACTCTGTATTGGATTGTTTTGTATTGGATTGTTCTGTATTGGAGTGTAATCGATTGTTTTGTTTTAACAGGTATTACTAGTATTACTAATATAACTATATAAATAAAATACCACTAGTATTACTAATATAACTCAATAAAATACCACTAGTATTACTAATATAACTATTACCAAGGTAAATTACATATATATGTAATTTTTAAATATCGAAGTTATTTATATATATATATATATATATTGCTACTACTATTAACAATTTAATTCGTATATCAAATTTAATATAAAAAAATCAAAATGTTATGTTTTCATTTGAAAAATAGACATATATGAGTATTTCCTAAACACTTAGGCCAATATGATGTTGATCATACAAAAATCGTAATTTTACAAATAGTTTTCTGTCAAAATTTACTAACCATAATATTATTAGCTATTGTAATCGGTACAACTAAAAAATGTTACTAAAAATATAGTATAACTACTTAAACCTGAAAAAACCAAAAATACAACTATGAGTAAATGGGTATTACTAGATTACTTGATACAACTAACCGAATAATATTTTATTATATTTGTAGTGCGAACACATGTGTTCACACTTATTTTAATAGTTTTTTATTGTTTTAATAAATTTTTATTGTTTTTATAATTTTTTAATAATAATTTTTTAATAATTAATGTTTACGATTTATTATTAATAATTTTTTTATTTTACTACATAGTAGTACTAGTTGTACTAGTTGATTATAGTTACTAGTTGTACCTATATATATTAGTTTATTTTACTACATAGTATTACTAGTTGTACCTAGTCAGAAATAACTTCAAATATATAGTAGTACTAGTTATACTAGTTGTACCTAGTCAGAAATAATTTCAAATACATACTAAACTGAAAGATATCCCCAAAGTACAAAAACCCAGCAAGCAATGTATTCTAAAAACAGCAACATAAAACAGAAAATATGAAACACTAATCTACCTTCTTCTTCTTGTTCCTCCTGACCTTCATCGGCTGGCCTCTTCTTGGTCTTGTAATCGGTTTGTCTTGCTGATTTGCCCTCATCTTGGCCTTACGTTTTGCACTGCATTCTCGAATGATGGATGCAAGCGTTTTTCTTTTTTTTTCCTCTCCTTGTTCAGCTGGAGACATTTCAGCATCTTGTTCATCTTGTTCCTCTTCTGCAACATCCTTCGCACCCGTCTCAGTAGCACCTTTCTCCTCTGCGGCTTTCATAGCCGCTTTAATAGTAGTTCTACCAATTTGTCAACATCTCCACCAGCTCCACCACATCCACCACCACCTCCTCCACCTCCACCATCACCATCTCCTCCACCACCACCTCCACCACCACCTCCACCATCACCATCTCATCCACCATCACCACCTCCACCACCACCACCTCCACCATCACCACCTCCACCACCTCCACCACCATCTCCATCAAAATATCCTCCACCATCTCCATCAAAATATCTTCTACCACTACCACCACGACTGTTCAAAGCATCATTCACCCATACCTCACAAGCTGTCATCCTTACCTCCAAACAATCCATCCTCGCACCCATTTTATTAAACCGCTCTCGCATTACATCAGATATCTCCTGGAGTTTTTTTATAACACTCTCCATGTCTACGTTAGGAGTCACCATGGGAACATTTTTCTTCTGGCTAACAACCATAGCTCGACCATCCACATCTAGTTTGAACAACTCTTCCCACCATATCCTCTTGTTCTCCATTAGACACTTGTTCCAGCTCTTGAACATTGGGTCATCTATCTCATCATCTGAATCGGAATCACAGATGCGAGCTATTAGAGGTACCTCTGCAACCTCAAGTTCCAAGATGCTCTAGATGCCCTTGATATTCTTCTCCTACGAATTTACGGTCAAACCAATAGTCAGTTTCATGTGCATACAACTAAGTATCACTGATACAACTAAGTAAACCAGTGATTGACAAAAACAGATTTGTACCTTGTCTTCTCCAAGTGCATCGTTAACCTCTTCCAATGGAAAGCCTTTCATATAACCAGCTTTCCATTTTCGCTTGCACATCCGAGGACAACCACTATCCGCGGTTAAGATATTTTTTCGAAACTTTTTTCGCAAATTTGGAATGCACTCGGTCGCCAAAAACTACAAAAAATACTTACATTAGATAACTCTTACATTTGTATGAATACACATATTAAAATTACAAGAGGGGTATCAATTTTACCTCCAAAGGAAATATGAAACCCGGAAAGCACCATGTGCGTCCGGGTTTCATTTTCCCCTTAAAATGTTCCACCATATAGAATATCTCTTTCATACACCGCTCAAACGTCCATCCACAATCTTTAAGAAGAAAGGATCAATGGTGCTATGCTTACTTTGTCCTCCGATTACCGTGCTTAAGAACAAGAGTAACACCATCTTGGTCCTATCTCTATCTCCTCTCATGCCTTGCAACGCTTTTGCTACATCATCCACAAAAATATCTTCAACTCTCCCAAACCACCGACTTACAAACCATAAATTCCCCAAACTTTCATGGTATCGTGGATAATGCCGGCAAGATAAACTGCTAATTAGGCCATGTTCTCTCAGCGAATACCTAATCGAAACGCCGTTCACCACAAACCAACACATTTTGACATCCTTCTCCATACGCACGGTCCGAAGAAGAGTCAGCCACATCCCCATCAACTTGTGGTTTTTCTGATTAGACATGTGTCAAATGTGCTTGAATTGAAAGTGATTTGAAACCCACTTAATTTCGTCTCGATCAAGTGTCTCCAAAGCTTTGAGTGTTGATTGAACCTTACACTTAGAGGCTATCTTAATGGTCTTGCAATACTCTGTGTGTGGGAAGAACAGCTCAGGTTGAAGAGGCTCTGTATCCTCCTCATTATCCTGCAAAACAAACGCATATGTTAATAACAGTTGTATCTAGTGATACACAGTTCTACCAGAACGCTTAGTTTTACCTAGTGATATTTAGTAGTATTAAACGACATAGTGTTACCTAGTTGTTCTTTTCTCTATACGCTTAGTTATTCCCACTGATACCCAGTTCTACAAAAATTGCTTAATTATTTCTATTGATACCTAGATCTAAAAAATCGCATATAAATTGCATAGTTATTTCTATTGAAACCTAGTTGTACAGTTTATTTTGGTTTCAAATTCGCAATTCAACTACCAAAATTAACTAATTAGGCAACCAATTACCTCTGTTATCTGTGGAGGAGGAGGATAATCGGAATCCGTCTCTTGTACGGCCGGCGGAGAAAGGTTCTGTTCTTCAACCGGAGGCGGCGTGGGTTCTTTCTCCGTTCGAGCCTTTTTCTTCTTCTTTCCGTCGGGTTCGAGCCTTCTTCTTCCTCCTTCCGTCGGGATATCCTCCGTTCGAGCCTTCTTCTTCCTATTTCCACTTCCACTTTCACTCTCCATCAATGTCGGATTCCGAGTTCGCGGCGGCATTACTCCGATTTTAGGTTCTAGGGTTTGGGTTGGAGATGAAGAAATTGAGAAATAGATGAGTTAAATAAGGAGAAGAGCAAGAAGGAGCATACGAATTTAAGAAAGAATTTGGCGGTTTCGATTTTGTTTTTGAAATCGTGTGTAACGGTTGTGGGGTTTGAGGATTTGAATTGGGCGAACAAGAAGAAAGAAGGAAGAAGGAAGAAGAAGAAGGGAGTGGGGTCGTGGATAAGAGTTGTTTTTTCGAAATTGTTTTTTTTTTTTTTTTTACCTTTACCCGATTAATATCTGGGTGATCCGAATTCATGGTTTTACCCGATTCGATTTGTGGTTGGATCGTAAATAACTTATAAGGGTATGAATACTTATGTTTTTTAAACGATTTTGAATAAAAAGTTAAATGCAAAAGAAATTAAATTTTTTCTAAGGGTATACTAAAATCATTTTTTTGATTCTTAGGGCATGGTGGCATTTTATCCTAGTTTTTTGTGTGATGAAATGAAACGTGGACATCTATGGGTTTTGAGAAGTGGTCAACGAGTCAAATGAAAAGCAATGAGGGAGTAGGTGTTGATAAAATAGAAGTCTATAAGTTCTGTAGGCTCAGTTTGTGTCTGTCTCTTCTAAGTCCTAGCCCTAATTCCCTACCTATATTTCTCTCCACCAATCACATTTCCTTCTTCTTTTTCTTCCATACATGAAGCATCAAGAAACTATATTCTATAAATAGATTAAGAAATTTCGAATATAGAAATCTTAAGAAATAAATTAACAAAGATATCGACTGGTTTTTCAGCCGATCACGAATCATCGATATAGAAAAATAATATATATATATATATATATATATATATATATATATATTAGTAGGAAATGTTTGCTAGAAAAATTTACTTAATAAGACAATGAACTTTTTTAGAGACAAAAGAAACAAATTTAACCACGCATGCTTTGCAATTGCGTATGTTATTGTTTAGACTTCTTCCTCTAATTACAACTTATTTTGAAGATCCAAACTGATTATTTTATTGCACTAGCAGTATACCCTAACCCTCTATTTCAATATAGCAGCTACAAATCCATCCGATATATATATATATATATATGTATATAATCATAAAGTTTAAAATTAAGGGTGTTCATTAATTAATGATATTATACTCGTTCGTAGCAGCAGGGTTTATGTCTCTAATATTTGTTGTCTTTGTTCTCTGTATTGCGGAAAATAAAGGATTGTAATTACTAAATTTGATGATTATAAAATCGGCAACCACAAAAAATCGACGTAACTCTCATATTAAAAGTGAACTACTAAAAATTATATGTCGTTTTATTTTCTAATTGAAATAATTTTTTAAGATCGAAATTGGAATCTAGTTCCTAACAAAAATTATATGCAAGAATCACTTGCATTATTACCTCCCAAGTAACTCATCTGCATATTCATTAACCAAATTACAAGAAGTACTCAAAAGAAAATCGATCTCTCTTTAAGGTATACAAATTGGTTTATACCAAATTATTGTAATACATATCCATGTCTATCTATCTATACCTAAAATATGAAATATAATTAGTTCTATCGTGGAATTCTACAATTCTTCTTCCTTCGAAATCCAATATGAGATGAAGTTTTTACAATACTATTAAACATTGTATGTCTCCAAATATCTAAGAAACGAAAAAAACATTAAAAATGTATATATGTATTGTCCATCTTTATATAACATGAAGATGCCAAAATTAGGAAGATGCCAATATTATCTTTCGATAAAGCAGAAGCAGAGAAAATGAAGGAGATCGGGTTGCTATCAAACAACAAAGCAACACCCACGTGAAGGGACAAACAAATAGGCCTTAGACTTGGTCCCTTTCGTTTTCTCTTCCCACTTTTCTTCTCTTAGCTATCACCACTTTTTTCATTACCCTTAATCACTATCACTCCCACAACCTCCAGCTTAACCTTATCCCATCTACACCACACTTACTAAGCCCTTTTTCAATAAAAGCACTTTTTATTACTTAATGCATCAGCAACTACCCAGTGTAGTACATACATGGTAGTTATAGAACACATAATTGCTCGTATGAGCCTTGTAGACAGCGGTGGAGTCAGAACAAAATTTAACGTGGGACACATTATATAAAAAACTTAACATTAGATGAATGTTTGCACAATCAATTAGTTTTCCATATGCACTATCACAAAAGTTGAATCAAATAATCAATACATGAAACTGATTTCCAGAAAAGAGGCGATGAAGTTGAGGTTTTTAATTTTTGTTTCAGTTTGAGGATTTTAAGTTAATATTTTAGGTTCTGACTTATGCTTTTAATATTTTTTTTGCAGGTTTAGAGGTTTTATGTAGGTTTTTTATTTTATAAATTTTGGATTGGAACATTTTTTTGTTTTTAATGTTTGGGCATCAGACCCTTTTTACTACTAGATTCATTTAGATGTAAAAAAACTTATATAAAAAGAGAAAAAAAGGTGGGATCCATGCCGTACCTATTGACGCTTTACATCCGCCCCTGCTTGTAGACTAACTTGAACTCCGTATAATGAGCTTTCAATACTATAGCTTTCACTATTATAAGTTCACTTAGCTTTGATGCAAAGATTGGCGATTCCTCCTGTCTCAATCATACAATCTAACTTTTGAGTCTGTAATGAAGTAAGAACAGAATTTATTATGCCTCCCAAACCAAACTATTAACCTTTTTCATTAGTTGCGTCTAACGTAGATTAATACTTATATCATAAATCCTACTATATGGAGAGTAAAATTTAATTCATAGTTTCAATTTTAAACAATAGTGAATTTCAGCAAACTTTCACTTCTATAATTGTGTATTATGTTCTGTAAATGTTACTTAAAGCGAGTATGTGTATTCTATTCCACAAATTTATTAGGATATATATGTATATACCAAAACTATTTAAAGATAATATAGTTTTACTGAATTCTAAATTGGTACAATATATAAAAATTGATTCAATTTGAAAACTTTAATTAGTAATAATGAACTTTGTAAGATTATCACTCCTTTTGTTGTGGACAACCTTGTGAAGCAGAAAGTAGGGTAACCTCAACCGGAGGAACTAATCCATATTAGTAACGACCGAACCAATCCATATTAGTAGATACTATCTCTCCATATTTATATTTAAATAGTATTAAAAGATATTTACGGAGGCGATAGAGTTATATATAATAATGTATTGTTAATATAAGAAAAACATATAGTGCTTTATATTTTTATTTTCTACAATATCTTTTTTTTCCATCTTCCTCTAGATAGAGCTATCAACCTTTATAGCACAAGCACTCACACACCCACTAATGAACCAAAGGGCTTAAGTGAAGAAAGGAAAAAGAAGATTCTGTTTTTGTTACATGTTTCTCTCTTCAATCTAATGTTTCCTTCTCTAGACACCAATGGCTATGACCTCTTTGATCCCTTTCGTCCTCATCAAACAACCATGCTTCCTTCTTTCACTACTCACATTCAAAGCCCTAGTTCTCACCATCACTTCCCTTCGCCTTCTTTTCCTTTCTCTCCAGATTTTCTTGACAATGTTGATGAATCTTTCTTGTTAAGCCAATTCTTGTTACAGCAGCAAGATGCAGCAGCAAATGTTGTTGAATCTCCAAGAAAAGTTTGCAAGAAGCTTGAGCAAAAGAAGAAGAATGAGAAGTGCGTTGAGGACACCACCTCAGAAAAGGATCCACGGAGAAGAACGGCCAAAAAAAGGGACAGGCATAGTAAGATCTGCACGGCTCAAGGTCCTAGAGACCGGAGGATGAGGCTGTCTCTTCAGATTGCTCGCAGGTTTTTTGATCTTCAAGATATGTTGGGTTTCGACAAGGCGAGCAAGACGATCGAATGGCTTTTCTCCAAATCAAAGGCTTCAATCAAAAAACTTAAAGAAAGTGTGGCTGCATCGGAAGGAGGAGGATATGATGAACATCTCCAGGCTAATGAAAAGGCAAAGGATGAGATTCTGAAAGTGAAAGTATCAAAGAGAATAACAAAGACGATGGAGAGCTCTTGTAAGATGAAAGAATCGAGAGAGAGAGCTAGAAAACGAGCAAGAGAGAGAACGATGACAAAGATGAAGATGAGATTATCAGGAGTACTAATTGACACCTCGGAAACAATTTCAGATCCTCATCAAGCAACAAGAGAGATCAAGATAACCAATGGTGCACAAGTACTAGAAGGGGAAAATCAAGAACAAGAATGGAGTACTAATGTGAACATGGTAGAGTATCAAATGGATTCTGTGAGAATCATAGAGAAGTTTCTCGGAATAACCAGTGACTCTAGCTCCTTTTCACTCTTTGGAGATTCCGAGGAATCTAACACAAGTCTTAGCTCAATAAGAGGCACTACTTCAACAGCAGGTAATAACAATGTGTTAATTAAAAACCCTAATTAATGCAGTCTTGATTAATGTTGGCTCTTTGCTAATTCCAGGAATCGTGACACCAAGTGAACACAACACAGCTTCAATAGCATCAGTAGATGAGGAGACAAACCCTACTTCATCTTTTTCGCTATATGATTATCTCTGCTACTGATGATTATGAGGCTCCATCCTTCTGAGGTATTTGGAGTTTATGATCTATGCATCAACATAAGAGCCTCATTGAGACAAATCTATCACATGTATATAAATGTAGACATTTGTGTGTGTGAACGAGATGGTTTGGTCTGCCTAATTTGTTTGAGGCTTAATTTGGACTGCTTGATTGATGGATATCTATAAATTCTAATTTTTGTTGTTTCATTTAATTAATTTTCTAGCAAGTTTCCAATTCTCTGGCATTGATTTTTGTTGTTGTTTGTCTTATGTGGTTAGTTCAAATAAGTGCCTTTTTATATATGTTAGTGTTGGGAAATTTCAAATACATTTGACAAGCACACAACAAACTTATATAAGATTGTGATGGGCACAACCGTTAGTCTTAAGTAAAGAAGCTTTAGTTTACCACATTGCAAGATGTGTAAAACAATAATTTAGATGTTAGACTATGATCTACCGATTCTGTCAATTATATAAATATATATATATATATATATATATTTATGAGTTTTAACTAGTGTTCTTAAACCACTTAGGTGGTATTTAGAGATCATACATGATACATCTGTGTGATTTTTTCATAAACGTTATGTCTGGCTACTAGAAACCGTTTGCGAACTAGAGAACGATTACTCATTTGATTTGGACTCGGCCAGCAAGTTGGACTAGGAAAGTTAAACAATTACCGTTTTAATCGGGTTAGATGTTAGTTAATTGTTCGAGACAGACTGGATACGGATTAATCGTTCTTTGATAACCTATTTCTATATATATTGTCTACATATAAAAAAAAAAAAAAACATTGGTTTAGGACTGAATACTCAACTTCCATTATGTCGATTTTTGTGCCAAATTCTCAATCATTGTCTTTCTTGTACTTTCTTGAGTTGGGTCTAGTCAAGGTTATTTCTTAGAAAGGAATACACTTTCTAAAAAATTCAAAAACTAAACTCTATCGCCGTATCTTGGAGGAGAGAGAGGAGAACTAGAGTTTCTCCGCTGTTTTGTGCTTTGTTGGCGTCGGCGTCTTCGCAACGTTTGCGTGACGTCGGCGCCGATCTCTTATCTTTCTCGTCTTTTCTGATTTATGTTTGCGATGTATGTGCGTCTTCCGTTTCCATTTTAATTTCGACTTCCATTTATGGCTGATTTTCGTTTTTTCTTTGTTTTACAGTTGTCTCTGTTAGTGGCGTTTTTAAGTTTTATCTTATGTTTATCAGTTGATTATTTTTGTTTTGGTCTTATTTGGGGTTCGAAGTTTTTGAGAGGGTAGATTTCGATCTATTAAAGTCTTTAAATTTTTCTCAATTCTGGGATTCATCTTTGTTGAATCTTCTCTTTTATTTTGTTTTTTGTACCCTCTATTTTCTTTGAAATAATTTTTCAGTCTTTCATTTTGTGGGCTTAATTCATCTGGGAATAGGTTGCGAAAGGGACTTTCCTCATCCATAGAAGTATCTGGTAGTCCTTGAAATCGAGTTAGGGATGAAAAGGTGACCAATTAGATTATAAAAATTGATCGACTTCTGGCATTACCAGAAGGATCAAAACCACTTTAAACACTAGAAGTGTTTAGAGCACGAATAGATCACGAATTAAACACGTCTATTAAACTTAATTCACGTGTCATGGTTCAGAGTTGTGTCAACAATCAAGGTTATCATATATGATAACTGGGCTTCTCAATGTTTTCATTATTAATCTAGAAAAATCTTATAAAAGCTCTAAATTTTAGAGTAAGCTTTGTATTTTGCTAAACTTTTTAGTCTGATTAATAAAGATTGAAAAAAAAAAAAAAAAAAGAATATACTTTCCTTATTTACTGTATTGATCAAGTTATTGTATTTGTGATGTTTTAGTAATGTAGATTTTTATTGGTTTGATTTGTGGATTACCATATAGTCTTAGCAGGGCAGCATCAATCAGCTTTGTTTTTACAGGAAAATCAATCTATAAATTCTATCACCTCCAATGTATTAACAAGATAGAAAAACGAGATTCATTGATTTCTCCCAGCTTGCATGGCAAAAACCTCCATGCATCTACTGATTTACCAAAAAGTGAAATTGTTTTATAAAAATAACCGAATTCTACTAACTTCCACCAATCATGAACGAGTGGAAATTCTCAACATCACAAAATGTGCCTCCTTCGAATTCTGATGTGAGATGAAGTTCGATAGACAATCCTACAAATCAAATGAATGTCTCCAAATTTTCTAATCATGGAAACTAGTTAAAGCATATGTTTAACCAAAATAAAAATAACAACGGATCATCGTCTAAAATAACAATGGGCCATCCGCTACTACGCAAAGCTACATGCCCTAGTGCTAGCGAAACCAATGATATAATATGGGCCGAAGGCCCAAAAAATCAAGTTTACTAATAAACACTTGAAGAACACCGACATTAATAGGATGAATAGATCTAGTAGATAAACCGATTTTAGCGAAAACTTATTTAAACCAAATATACTTATCTTTAAAAAAACGTAGATATGTCAAAACTAGATCTAAATCATATTAAATATATTAAATTATTTTTTTCAGCTAATTAAATCATTATATGACACCGAATGGTAACATATGTGACAACTTTAAAAGAAGAAGTGTGGTGCGGTTCTAATAATAACAAAAACATATATATATACAACCGACCCGCACAATACGGAACTACTCCATTCATTTGGGGCCTATATTTCTATTTCAAACTTACTTTTCTAATTAATACCAAACCAAACCAAGTTGCTTCCGACCAAGTAAATACCAAATCGAATTACCAATTATGATTTGAAATTCTATCAAAACTAGCAAAACCAAAAACTAGAAAAACCGAACACCTCTAAATAAAGGGTCACTATTGCAATGTACTGTGAGAAACTGATTCCTATATAAGAGTTTAAGATACTACGAGAAATAAAGTAGTAATATAAAGCTCTAACATGACATTTGGCCATTCTTCTTTTTAAGTCCTCTCGTAACGTTGTTTATTCTTTTCTTGTGAAATTACTCTTGTTCTTATAATATTTTCCGTTTTTCAAAATTTTAGAAGCCAATATAATGGAACATTTAACAACTGAAAAACATGACATGTAGACTGTAAAATTTGTACACATATATTGAAAAAATGTGCATAGATCTTCTCTCTTTAGTCTTTACTACCATAAAAGAAAAACACATGTTTGAGGTTATTTATTTATCTTCATCTTTAGAAGTTTATATTTTTAAGGAGAAAAACAGAAGAGATTTTTCTCAGATCTAGCTTCGAATAACAGGAGACTACTAACCTGTAAATGTAATCTCCGGCATTCTTGCTTTTCCTTTCTCTCAGAAGCACCTAAATGATCATGGGTTTATCTATTACTCAAACCATATATTTTGTAGAATGTTGTATATAAGCTGAGTAGGAAATCTATTAAGACCTGACAAGAATGAAGCAGAGGAAGAAACACAAAGGTACGTTAAAGGAGTAAACCTCACTCTCTACTTTAAAAGCCTTTAAAAATATGGGGCAGAATGGAGGAAATAAAGAAGGATATAAAAGTAGGAGGCTAGATTGTGTAATTGTGTCCTAAGATTTTACCATGTCTGATTTAAAAAAAAAAAAAAAAAAAAAAAAAAATATATATATATATATATAGAGTCGATAGGTTTTCCAGACCCAAGCATGGGTTTTTCGAGCTAGGGCCAATCAGATTTTGGATAATTCTTTGGACTTATATTTTTATTTGCTCATTATATCTCTCTAGGAATTATTACCACAAATAGATTCTACAATTCAAACTATTTCTAACAATCAAATAATTGTAGTTATGTAGTTTTACCTTTTCTTTACAGACTTGGGAAATTGGGACCAGAGCCAAAGTTTTTTCTTCTTTTTTTTTTTGCGTCGACCAGAACCAGATTTAGAAGTCTCCATTTAAACATATTTGTTTTAGTTCTTTATATATACATGATTTGTCACAATTAGTCGGATATTTCCAAAATTATCAATGCGAAGAAAAAACTAAAAAATGACTTATCACGTATTTTTGATGGACAGAACTAATAATAATGTATAGTTTCAATTGCTGGGCATTATTGAAATTTTGGAGAACAAAATTTGGTTTTGTCTGGGTTTTTTGTTTTAATAGGCCATAAACTGACTAAAGACGTAGAGAACAGAACATAAAGCTACTGTTATTTATTTATTTATCTGGAAGAAAGGAAGAACGAGATATTGATGTCGAGAGATAGATCTTTTGGCAAAATGTAGCTGCTTCTAGATTACGTAGACTTGCACTGCAGCTTGTACGGAGCCTTGTCTAAGTTTATTGTCTAACTCATATTGAAGCAATGTGATGAGTCTAACACGTTAAAAAAAAAAAAAAAATTCAATATCAGCTGCTTGTGTTTCTTACGTACAGTTTCATAATAAAATTCAACTTTTGAATCCTTGTTAATTTTTCTCAATGCATATTTATTATCTTGTTAACCGATCAGTTTAGGGTTTTTTTGTTTTGTGGTTACATCTAATATAAAAGAAAATTTTGAGCAAAGAAAGGTGAGTTCAGCCACTGCCACAGCCACAGCCAGTGTAGTCAATTTTTACCTGTATTCGCGGGCCCTACGAATTTTGATCTGCTGCGGGACAAATTAGGGCTCACCAAAATAAGATCACTAATTTGCGAATCTCGCGGGACGGATTAGAAAATTTGGCGGGTTAGTGGGTCGAGCACCGCGGGCCCCGCAGGTATCCGCAATTTTTTTTTTTGCATTTTTTCCTTCTATTTTATAGAATTTTATATTTTTACCTTTAATTTTAAAAATTTTATAATTTTCCCCCAAAATTTTTACATTTGCACAATTTTTTCCCAAGTAATTTTTATACGCGGGATAGCCCGTGGACTCCGCGGTTTTTGCGGGTGCGGGTGCTTGATAGATTTTAAAGCCCGCAAATTATGCGGGGCGGATGCAAATCGTGATATTTAATGCGGATTTGGCGGATTGGCGGGTCGCGGATCGACCCGCTTGACAGGTCACTCTACCAGTCCCACCACCTTTATCCTATTGCCTACTGAACCGCTACATTATCACCCGCCACCATTTTACTGTTAAACCCGCTTGATTATCCAACTAAATTACCCAACTGGACCTAGTTGGTCACAAACCAATATGAAAATTTCCATTTTAAAATATTTATACGAAATTTCCATTCTAAAACACATTTAACAACATAATTTTATAAATTGTTCCATGACAAAAATTAAAGTTTTGTGAAAAAACTATATTTTTAATGTGTTTTTACCGTGGTGTTATGTGTCTTCAAGTTTGATGTACTTCGAATTTTGGACTCTTTAAGCATTATTTATACTTTGATTTTTTGCTTTATTGTCTTGCTAGGCACATTTAGGAGTATACGTTTAAGTGCATTGTGGTTTCTTTCATCTTTTCATAGATTTTTTGTTTGTAATATAGTATTTGAAAGCAATCAAAGAATTGAATCAACTTTCGTTTAGCGGTGGTTTATAGTCAATTAGACTATGGAAGATACATTGGTTTGGTATGTTTTCATCATTTTACAAATCTACACATTTAGAATACATAAGTTAGTAACATAATAACAAAATAATCATACTTTTGCATTTGAATTCCTAGCAATATTTTGCTTGCAATATGAAGGTACATATTTCTTCCTTTTAATTCACAATATAGTAAAAATAATTTTTTTTTTTTAAATACATATTTTAGAAGGCATCAGTTGAGTTGACGATTTTTCATGAATGAAGGTTCCTGGCATTTGACTTCAATAATATAGATATTAAATATTGTACTTTTCATTTATTTTTTAAGGAATCGTGACACTGAACTGTTGAATACAAGAAAAAAATTGATGTTCTTTTTAATAGTGCAATCATATTAAGAGCACTCAACATTAGTGCAAGAGAAGATATCAACATTTAAAAAGGCTGGTTTGGAATTGCACAATACCCACCAGTTCCCAAATCCACTCAGGAAACCTCTTTCGTGCATTGGAAGACCTTTAATCAAATTTACAATCTCATCATCTTTTTTCTTCACTATGAGAGATTCACAATCCAAGTTAAAAAGAATTCAAATTCCTTTCTTAATTTTTTAAAATCAAAATAATCAAATGAAATACAAATGATAGACACTGTAAATTTACAAACGTCAAGTCTATTTAAATATGAATGGGCACCATAGATACTGTAAATGATAAATAATATTTGATTTTTCACATGTTTTGACCATTTTGGATATTAGTGGAGACTTTCAATAACACTATCAGGATCTTCTTTAAATTTTATATCTTTCCAATTTGTTTTCTATAATCAAAAGATCCTGAATTAAAATACATATTCATTCCCAGAGTTAGTGAAAGATTTGGATATTGTTGTCATTTAATATGTATAATGACAAGAGTCATTGAAATCTTAATAGACATATTCAAATCGTGTCCTAAACTCCATGAAAAATCTTCAATCCCATAACTAAAAGCCCGTGTGTATACGCAAATAATTATCTAGTTGATAGATAATTCTTAAAAGTTTACTTATCTTATAAAATATCAATCTTTAGTAAAACTATATATATATATATATATATTAATTTAATTTGGTGGGTAATTTTATATCTTAAGATCACATAATTTTATTAGAAGCGATTTAATATATGTAAATTAACAAATAATATATGAAAATTTAGTATGATATATAATAATGTGCGACACGACAAAATTTCAAACACATTGAATGTATGAAAGTCAACCGTTGATGAAAGAAAAAAACCAAGTTATTATCAGAAAAATATCAAAGAAAAGTTGTATTTGGAACGTGGTATCATTAAAAAGTCCACGACGCAATATCTAATTTTTCAGAGCACATGTAAAGGCAATGGATCGATAACTCTTTAATTACTCTGTTCACACGTCGACTATAATTAGACCTATAAATACGATATGAATTATTGCAATCGTCTTCTGCAAATACAACACCATCGATTACAAAACTTTGTAATCAAAGATTTCACTATTCCAAAGATTTTTCTATTTTATTTTGACAGTGCCAAAGATTTTTTCATAATTGCTAAGCTGCAATCATGCCTCTTTTTCATTCCTTGGATTCTAAGAAACCCAGATGCATTAGTTTTACTTCCTTTAATACTCCATAATTATGGTTTTTTTTCCGTATATCAATAATTGATCTCTATAGATTTTGTTTATGTAGGTATTATTATTGTGAAGATAATATTCGTTCTCATGATCTAATTCTTTTTTTAATGTTTATTAACTTGATAGTTTTTGTTGGTTACATCTTTAAAGACTATGTTTATTTTTAATGAAATGTAAATATAATATTTTAAAACATAGGAGTACTAAAATGCAAACACAAGTTGCCTACAAATTTTAAAAGGTCAAGAAATAATGTAATTACGCCTAATTTGTTTGTCAATATAATAATCTCTCAATTGTTATTTTGTCAACAATAATTTAAACTGTAAGATATAAAAATAATGTAATTACACTTATATATGGTATACTGATTTTATTAAAAACCAAAGAAGAAATACATAGGTAGAATACGGTTGTGATACAGTAACCCGGCATGAACTCGTCCTCCGGGAACGAAAGTCCAAATAAATAGAAATTAAAAGGAAGATAAAATCTATTAAAAAAACGACTCAAAAGGGAAAAAACACTAGTAACCAAAGAACTAAAAAATAATCATATGGTACATAAAACCTATAAAAAAAAAAGACATAATATGTTTTTAGAGTTACCAACGTTTTCTCTAACATAAAAATAACATAAATCATAAAACTAAATTTTTTACGGAATTTGATAACTTAGTGGTCGCAAATCTTCTCTATCATTTCCAGTTTGACTCGTTGTGAGAGTTAAAAAGCGGTCATGTGACTACCGCCAAAGCTAAGAAAGGTCAGCCACTAGATAAAACCGAAAATGTTTTTGCTCAAACTTTTACATAAAAATTAGCGAATACTTTTACACAAAATCCCACTCCCTCACATCTCTTAAGCTTTACATTTTATCAACTATAATATATATATATATATAGCTGAGCTCTTACCATACAATCTTCCAAACCGTCCTACAAAACTTTTTATTAGTTTATTTCTTTCCAAATTCATACATAAACACAAAAAGACCATATCTTATATATCTACTTTATTTTTGGCCTATTCTTATTGATTAACACACCCACATGCTTAAACTTCCTTCATTATCTTCCATGGCCTTGAAGTTCTCTCAAATTCTCTTCATAGTTCTATGGCTCTCTCTCTTCTTCCTCCTCCTCCACCACTTGTACTCCCTCAACTTCCGCCGCCTTTATCTAAACGCGGTGGAGCCATCGTCAATGTCGAAGCAACACCACCGTTTCTACACCATTAGATTAGTCCGCAGAAAAGCTCTCTCCCAAAGATTCGACTTCACGCCTTTCCATCGCCGAGATAACAGCCACCATAACCATCGTTCCAGCGAGCAATACGACGGTGATGAGATCGACCCTCGTTACGGGGTGGAGAAACGCCGTGTTCCCTCCGGACCGAATCCGTTGCACCATTGATGATGACACGTGTTTCATTTGTGTGGTAACATTTAAGACAAAGATCAGACCTTTGCCTATATTTTTTTTAAAATCTTTTTAATATATATGAGGTCTGAAAAGGGAAAAAAAACTAAAAGATAGAGTTTTTTTTTAAAAGATACATTTCTACAGTTTGGGTGTTAATATATTTTATTTTATTTTTCTTATAATTTTGACGATTATATTCGTGAATGTGTTGATTTACTAAAGATATTGACATCTTAATTATTATTTAAAATTTTGTTTTGTTTTGTTACCGTATGTAGACTGTTGTGTACATTGATTACTGGTTTTAAATTAAATAGAAGAAATTGGTCGTTGATTACAATGATGGATGTTTAAATAATTGCTTTGACTTTGGGATTAGCCAACCAGTAGCTGCAACGGCACGTCACAACTCAGAGATATTCTAGATGCATTATTATACCAAAAATAAATAACAATAAATGGTGTAAGATAAACAAATACTCCACTATAAAGAAGACTAATATATTTTGTTTCACATTAACCGAAATTTGCATAACAAGTTATACTTTCCTTTTCATGCTTATATAGTACGCAAAAATTTACTGTAGACCTCAATTCTCATATTGACAGAAGATAAAATACAGAAGATAACATAATATATTGAGTTTTTTTATAAACCAAATCAGAGAAACTCACCCGAATATTGAAAAAAAAGTATTGTAATTTTGTAAAGAGAATAGATTTAAAACGTTAAAGACATTTATTTGGTACGTCTTAAAATGACTTTAGGCGCGTCTAATGCTCGCCTAATGCCTCAAGCCTGTCTTTTCGATAGGAATAAGGAATTGTCATTTTGCAAAAGCTTCGCTGTCTCAATCTAAGGATGTGCCGACTTTTTCCTATTAGAATACTACACAAACTAAATATTATAAATTTTCCTTCGGATATTGACATTACATAAATGCAAAAAGGGACCAAGAATCCAGTGCAAATGGTAAATTTACTGAATAAATAAATTTTCAGTAAATAATTGCTTCTACTAGTGTAGTACTAAGATAAGATGACTTTAACAAAAAGAGGAATTTGGGCAAAACCCTTTTTATATTTTGCTCTCATAGTAGTACTTCTTGGTTTTTCTTTTTCTTTTTTTACCCAAATTCCTGCTGATAAAAGAGAGAATGTGTATGAGCTCTGTTGAGTTCTAAGTCGGTGGGTAGAATTGAAAATCTTGGAGTTAGGATTTAGAAGTTGTTATATATTCAAAACATAAATATATTATTGGTTTAACAATCATATACTGAATATTTTGGAATATTAACAATAATTATAAACCGATATGTAAGGGAATAATACTTAACCGATTTAAAAGCATTTATGATTAGTTTAAAATAATATTTTTTTTATATTTTATTATCATTGGCTAGAATAAAAAATTTAAAATTGAATCATAATCTAGATTTCACTAACTACAATATTCGATTAGATATTTTAAAGCATTTAAGATTTTATAATCATTCATAATTAATATAATTTTTATTGGTGATAAAAAAATAATTAATGACTAAACTACTTTTAATAAAAAATTATAATTTGTTATTTCTTGTAATGGCAATGTGATATAAATATCAACATCTTGTAAGATTAATTGTATAAGTGTACTCTCCAAATAATATATAGGGGATGATTTTTGTTTTTGTTCTATATGTTAGTGACGTAATATTAAAAAAATTAATGTTAATTTCTTAAATGTAATTTCTTTTAATATTAGTAGGATTGTGTGTATTTGTTTAAAATATATATATATATATATATTATACTTCATAATATCATAATTGTTTGATATTTACGTATTTTTGGATAAATTCAACTAACGCTTCTTTGCCCAAACCCCTAAATAGATAATGATTATAAATATGGTTGCATTGATTAAGAAATACAACGTGATTTTTTTACGATTCTGGTTTCTTATCGCAGAGAGAGATATTATGGATACAGAGATAACTATCATCATAGTTTTTCTTAGTTTACCTGTGCCGATAACGATAATAGGTCACTGTGTTAAGGCCTGCAATGACGAATGTGATGTTGGCGGCGGCGGCATCCGTGCTGGTAGTGTTGGCGGTGGCCGTGGTAATAGTGGTGAGGAGGCGGTAGCTGTGACTGCGGTGTCGGCAAAGGTGGAGGCGGCAGCCGTGACTGCGGTGTCGGCAAAAGTGGTGAAGGTGACGGTTATGGTAGTGGCAGTGGTGGTGGCAACGGTTGTGGTAGCACGCCTGTGATGGTGATGGTGGTGAATGGTAGCACGCCTGTGATGGTGATGGTGGTGAATGTAACATTGAATAATGCCGATTGAACTATTTGTCATTTTTTTTTTTCTAATTTCTTCTGATTCGGTTGGACTGATACAACACAATCTTTTTACCTATACCCATCACACAATGTAACACAGTTATTTAGGCTTGTTTAATAAAATTAATTTAAAATAAAATTTTATTTTTCTTCTTGTTATTGGTGAAAATGAAATTTCATTTAGTTAAACTCCATAAAAGGAGAAAGACACAGAGTACATGAGATCCAAATTGGCTAAAAGAAATGCCATACGAGATACTACAAGTTGAACATAACTAAACCACACATGGAAAAAAAACCTTCAAGCAAGACACGAATCTCGCAGAGAAGACCTGCAATTTCACCAAAGCTGATACTGGTAATGGTCATTCTGGCCCGCCAAACCTTGGATATCCGCAATGGAATTACGGGCCTCCACTGGAAAGTCGAAAGCGGTTTTGTGTATGGATTTGGGTCACTGGAATTTGGCAGCCTCGTGTTCAGAGACAATGGAGGCCATGATGTAGTAGAGAAGCCACGAGTCCTGCAGTGTCTCAAACCGCACCGTGTCTTGCAAGTTAGCACTGCTATGTTTCACACCATGTTGATCACTCCACAAGGACGCTTATTTGAGTTTGGAGATAATGAAGATTCTTAACTCGGCCTTCAATCCATTCGCTCATGCCAAAAACCTACTGAAATGTTTCTCAATTGTTAAATAGCCAGCTTTACCTGATTAAACCGAACATAAATCAGCTTAGAAGACTTTTTTTGTCGGTTTAGAAGACATATGTTCACATACCTAATGCCATTTGGGTTACCGTGTCAATAGTATGCATATTCTTGTCCTAATGGTGTGGTTTGAGCATTAGGCTTTTACTTATCTAATCAAATTTTTACAGATAAAGTATATAATGAATTTATTTTTGGATAGTGGCAGCGCCTACTGAAAAACAAATTTGCGGCTACTAAAAACTAATCTGCGGTAACTGAGAAACAAATATGCGGCTACTAAGAAACAAATATGCGGTTACTGAAAAACAAATCTGGAGCAACTGAGAAACAAATATGCGGCTACTAAGAAATAAACTTGTGTCTACTGAAAAACAAATCTGCGACAACTGAGAAACAAATCTGCGGCGGCAACTGAAAAACAAATCTGAAGCTATTGAGAAACAAACAAGCGCCTACTGAGAAACAAATCTGCGGCTACTAAGAGATAACACTCATATTTACATATTTTCATACATTCATATAGGTTATTTCCATAGGTTTTTAGCTAGCATTTAGGACTATTTTAGTGCATTTGCATGTGTTTATGTTTTAATAGGTACTTTGGAAAAAACCAATGATTTACGAGTATTTTGGAGCCTAATGGAGCCATAGGGACTTTAGAACTACTTGTTGGGGGCCAAGAAAATCATAGAGAGACATCTCAAGAGCCTCAAGAAGGAAGCAACGACCTTAGCATCGACCACTCCTGGTCGATGCTCGTCTTGGGCAAGCCACGACGATAGCATCAATCCAGGGCGGTCGATACTCTTCCTCAGACCCGAACTTGAAGCTGACGACGAAGACCATCGACACAAGCATCGACCAGGAGCATCGACCCAGGGCCGTCAATGCTGACTCACTGGACAGAAAAGAAAACTTCGGTTAATGCGAAATGCAAAATATGGAAGCTTTGGATCTCGAGTTAATATCTTCCAGAAGCTTCTAAGCACGCCCTAAGACTTCTCTAAGCCTCTTAAACTCTATATAAACACATGTAATGCTCATTAGAAAGAGTTCCCACTTTTTGCACAATTTTGTAGCCACCACTTAGAGAGAAATCTCATATGTTCTTTTGTTTTTAAGTTTTATTATGCAAGTTCTTTAGTTCTTCTTCTTGTTCTTCTATTGCTTTATTTACAGTTTTTGTTTATTGTTTATCATGTCTTCTATCTCATATACTTCCGTCACCCTCAGAGTTATGAGCGAGTAGATCATTTAGATATCTGGAGTGGAGATCGATGATGAGATCTACTGATTAGAGATTGATGTTTTGTGTTCTTAACCGATTAATTACCTTGTATGTGTTCCTAAGGCTAGATTTACTCCCTTGGGAGTTGTCTAAGAGGGAGTTGTCTAAGAGCTTTGATGAGGCCATGGATCCTATGGAGCAAGATGAACCAGAACCTGAGGAGATGCAAATCCAAGTGCCCATCTTGAGGAGATCACCAAGAACCAGATCAGGAACTCAAGCCGTTCAAGAGGAGTTTAATAACCAAGTGGAGAGCTTAATCACACTTTTACATCATGACGAACTCAAACAAGACTTGCTGACTAAGAAAATTATGCAATAAATACCTATTGGACCTGAAGCTGAAGAAGACGTGACGAACACCAATCCGGATGTGCAAAGCCTTAGAAGAAACTCAAGAAAAGAAGTAATTCAGCCCAAGATCCAGTTCACGTCATTTCTGCCAATTTTGGAAGGAGCCCATCAACCCAATATTTTTTACATATCCAAACAAGGGATGGGGCAAAACCTGTATCCAAGCACTTTAGGGAACGTTCTAGACTTGCCAAATCTTGCCCCAACCAGCTCAGATCTATCCTAAACAAGAGGAGAAGCGACTTCCCAAATCTGAATCAAGAAGAAAATCGCTCCATCATTCTAAATCAAACCCAACGGCTGCAACACGATTCTAGCCTTCTCATTATGATTTTGATTCTATTTTCCTTTCATTTGTATTTTCGATTAAGCATAAATAGGCCTGGAAGCCAACCTTTGTAGGGACCCCAATTATTAATCAAAAAGAAGTATTATTCAGAAAATCCCTTTTGTTCTTTAGCTTGTTCTTGTGTGCGATTCCAAGATTGAAGCTGAGAAAACCGACTTATCACAAGGTCTTTCACAACCTTGAGTGGCGTCCATCATTCCATCTCTCATTCCACTCCATCGATTTGATCTCTCTTTGAACGCTTGTACGAGCCGAAGAAGATCTCCAACTCAATCCACCAAACCGTTGGTAAGAACTTCAACCGGAGTTCCTACATCATCTGGTATCAGAGCTTAAAAAGCTCCTATCAGGTTATATCTATCCATCTCTTGTTTATTCCTGTTTAATTTCAATTTCGTTTCTTATCATCTTATATACAAAAAAAAATTGCAGTCGGTTTCTTCTTCGTATATCCTTACCAAAACCTCAAAAGGAATTTGCTTTTGTTCTCTGTTTTGTCCACTTGCTAGTTTTCATCTGTTTAGTTTCTGTCTAATTGCTGCATTTCAAAAAAAAAAAAAAAAAAAAAAAACAATCGTAGCTTGTTCCTGTTCATTTCAATTCCGGTTTAAAAAAAAAAAAAAAAAAAAAAAAATTTTATAATCTTTTTTTTTTATTTGTATTATTACATTTTTTTTTGTTTAAATTAAGGAAAAAAAAAAACAATTGCATTGTATTTTTTCGTTGTCTCACTTCATAAAAAAAAAAAAAAAAAAAAAAAAACTTTAGTCCCCTGTTAGCATCGTGTGCTTGCATCTGCTTTAGAGTTGATATTTGTTTCATTAATAGGAAAAGTCAAAATTGTTGGCTGGTTTGATTAGCCTTGCTGAATCGTTGGCTGGTTTGTTTCACACTTTTAGTGTTGCACGTTTAAAGTTCAGTCATCCATTTATATTTAAAATTGATCTGCATCTTAAAACAAATAAAATAAAAATAAATATTTGGCCCGAAATATCATCATACTTCACCTGTTCTCATTATTCTAAAGAATAGTAAATACTTTGATTTCGTGCAGGGTCAATGGCTGAAGCCAATGATACAACAACAGTACAACAAATGCTTGCTGCTATCCAGACCCAACTACAAACGCTAGGAGATAGAGTAGCCAGGATAGAACAACCTCCAAGAGCCAACCATGAAGCTCCATTCCAAATGAACGAAGATAGAAGAGGTAGACTGATATGTCTGCATTTTATATGGTTTTAGCTTGCGTTATTCATTCATTTAGACATGTTATTTGACTTGTTCTTGTCATTTATATCTAGTTTTGCATACTTAGAGTGTTTTGCATTAGATTTGCATACATCTTGCACATTTGGCTTGTTACAGGTACCTTCAGGCGATTTTGGAGAAATTAGACTCGAAGCTGTCTAGGACACCAGACTCGAGCTCATAGGGTCAAGACGAGGAATCGAGCGAAGCTGTCTAGGACACCAGACTCGAGCTCATAGGGTCAAGACGAGGAATCGAGCGAAGCTGTCTAGGACACCAGACTCGAGCTCATAGGGTCAAGACGAGGAATCGAGCGAAGCTGTCTAGGACACCAGACTCGAGCTCATAGGGTCAAGACGAGGAATCGAGCCCAAAACAAAAGAGGAGTCTTGAAGTTTTCAAGCCTGACTCGAGCCCTTAGGGTCGAGTATGAGGGTCGAGCTCAACACACAAAAATGCAACCTTGATGTCATCAGCTCGAGCACAACACTCGACCTGCACAGGGTCGAGTTGCACCTTACTTTGCGCGTTTTTACTATTTTGCCCATGACGTTTTAGGGTTTTTAAGGCTTAGTATAAATACCTAATGTGGGATTAAGATTTCTAAGTTTTTTTTCTCTCTAAGTTTTAGTTTATGCCTAATTTCCAAGTTTCCCTTCAGTTCTTCATTGTTCTGGATTTCTAGACTTTGTAATTTGGTTTCTACTTGTTATTTTGAGTTGATTTCTTCTATTCTATCATTTCTCTATCTATCTCTATCATCTATGCAAGTTTTTATGATTTCTGGGTTTGTGATTATGTTGTTCTTAATGTTTTCTGAGTAGTCATTAGGGTTCTTGAGGATGGGCTAGATTAGTGTGAATTCTTAGTCTCCTAGGTGGTTTAAGAGTTGATTGTTTAAATTCCCTTCTAAATCAGTGTTCTTAATGCTAATTTCTCTCTGATCAATTGAGATTAGATCTTAGGTGTTTTTCCACCCAGAAGGTGTTTGATAAAATGCTTGAATGAATTGATGTTAGAGATTTGCATATCTAGCCTAAGGGATTAGTTGTCTAGGGTGTTTATTGACAATATTGAACTGAATCTTATTGCCTGCTATGGTAGATTTCGCCAAGGGATTGGGTCTGGAACTGGTCTAGCTTGAGGTTACTTATCACGGGAGTGGACTTAACTGGTTGTGAGGTTTGATGTCTAGGGAATAGCTTGATTGAGTTTTGGTAGACCCCCTGGGTAGGCTAAGAGGACACACTGAGTCGATTACCCCATCCTTAGGAACTTCTCTTGCATTGATTTTATTCTCGTCTAGCCCTATACACTGTTTCTGTATTGCCTTGCTCTTGTTAGTCCTATACAGTATCTGTTTTAGTTTCCATTTTTAGTTTCTGTCTAGGGTGTTAGAGTCCTATACGCTCTTGCTTGGCTTGACTTGAATGATTTGATCTCATCCTTTTTGGTTAATATCTTCACCCTTATGGATTGACACCTTACTATACTACAACGAAATCTTGGTCTAGTAAAGAATTGACCTATATCATAGACAAAATCAAGAAATCTCTGATGAGGATTCCGATGAGATGCCAGAACTGGAAGAAGATATTCTACAGCCTAATCATAATCCTAGGAGAGGATTTCAGAGAGAACAGGGCCCGAACAGACCGCATATACCAAGAGAGCATCACAGAGGTGGTATAAACCATCAGAATGATCTGAAGTTGACGGCTCCCACCTTTGCTGGAAAGGTGAATCCAGAAGCTTATCTGGATTGGGAAAGGAGGATGGAATACATCTTTGAGTACTACAATTACTCAAACCAGAGAAAGATCTCCCTAGCTGCTGCTCAACTTACTGATAATGCTCTAGCATGGTGGGATCGAGATGTCTCTGAAAGACGACGGTTGAGACATGGTCAGATTGCAACATGGGCGGACATGAGATATAGCCTCAGGAAACGTTATGTACCTGCGTACTATCACAGAGACTTGCAAAAGAAATTCAGAAAGCTATCACAAGGCCACAAGTCTGTTGAAGAATATTTTGAAGAATTTGAGACCATCAAGAACAGATTAGAAGTGGAGGATTCTGAGGAGACACTTATGTCTCAATTTTTGGATGGTTTACAAGACAGAATTGCTAGAAAGGTCGAGAGACAAACGTACCATGATCTTGAAGAGTTGCTGCATCTCGCCATCCAAGCTGAACAACACATAAAGAGGAAGATCACATCCACCAACCGAAGCAAAAATACTTGGACTCCACAAGGGTCTAGATCATTCGATAAGGGTAAAGGCGTGGAGAATGACTCCAGATTCAAGAAGAGCACTTCCGAAGTTACCAAAACTTCGCGGCCAGAAACGAAGGCACCAATAACACGGGCTAGAGATGTTACATGTTTTAAATGCCAAGGAAAGGGGCATTATGCAAGAGAGTGTCCCAACCAGAGAGTAATGATCATCAAATCCAATGGAGAGTATGAGTCTCAAGATGAGGCTGAGGAGGAACCAGAGAATTCAGAAGATGATGTCATTGATTATCCTGAAGTAGGAGAACTCTTGATGGTCAGGAGAACACTAAGCGCTCTTTACAATCCCGAAGCAGTTCAAAGAGAAAACATTTTCCATACAAAGTGCACCATAAACGCTAAGGTATGTAGTCTAATCATTGATGGTGGAGCATGTACTAATGTTGCTTCTGTTTACTTGGTTAACAAGCTAGGATTGCCAAAGACAACACATCCAAGACCGTATAAGCTCAAGTGGCTGAATGATGATGCTGAGATCAAAGTTGCTGAACAAGTCACAATACCATTCACCATAGGTAAGTATTCTGACCAAGTAATATGTGATGTATTACCTATGCAAGCTGGTCATGTTTTGCTAGGAAGACCATGGCAATTTGACAAGGAGGCTATACACAATGGGAGAACCAATTTATACACCTTCAACCATAACAACAAGAAACATAGCCTAGCGCCACTTACTCCACAAGAAGTTGATGAAATGCGAAGAAGTATGGCTAGAGGAGCTGAGGTAAGTAAAACCAATTTGTATATCACACCTACTCAAGTTTTAAAATCTCTTGATTTAAAAGAGCAGGTGCTACTCATGATCTTCAAGGAAGGATTATTTGCAGGTCAGAATAAGGATGATATACCCATGGAGATAAAAACATTATTAGACAAGTACACGGACGTGTTTCCTGATGAGATTCCAGCTGGCTTACCTCCTATTAGAGGCATTGAGCATCAGATAGATTTAGTTCCAGGAGCTCCATTACCCAACAGAGCAGCATATAAAGTGAACCCAACAGAGGCTAAAGAGTTAGAAAAACAAGTTCAAGATCTTATGACCAAAGGCTACATTCGGGAGAGTTTAAGTCCATGTGCAGTTCCTGTTCTGCTAGTGCCTAAAAAGGATGGTTCATGGAGGATGTGTGTTGATTGTAGGGCCATCAACAATATCACAGTAAAGTATAGGCATCATATTCCAAGATTAGATGATATGCTGGATGAACTCAATGGCGCTACCATCTTCTCCAAGATAGACTTAACAAGTGGTTATCATCAAGTCAGAATGAAAGAAGGAGATGAGTGGAAAACTGCATTTAAGACCAAGAGAGGTTTGTATGAGTGGCTGGTCATGCCATTTGGGCTCACAAATGCACCCAGCACCTTCATGAGGCTAATGAACTATGTTCTAAGAGCCTTCATTTGTAAGTTTGTAGTTGTCTATTTCGATGATATATTGATTTATAGCACTTGTCTTGATGATCATGTTCAACACTTAGAACTTGTGCTGGAAACGCTGAGAAAGGAGAACCTATATGCTAATTTTCAGAAATGCACATTTTGCACTGATCAAGTTGTTTTTCTAGGCTTTGTTGTGAGTTCTCAGGGTTTAAAGGTGGATAAAGAGAAGATAAGAGCAATAGAAGAATGGCCAACCCCCACATCTATTGGACAAGTCAGAAGTTTCCATGGATTAGCCAGCTTCTATAGGAGGTTTGTGAGAGATTTCAGCACCATAGCAGCCCCTCTTACTTCTGTTATGAAGAAGGATGTCTCATTCAAATGGGAGAAAGCACAAGAGGAAGCATTTCTCAAACTCAAAAGCTGTTTAGTAAACGCCCCTATTTTAATACTTCCTGATTTTGACAAGACTTTTGAGATTGAATGTGATGCTTCAGGAACAGGAATTGGAGCTGTGCTAACTCAAGGTGGACGTCCAATAGCCTATTTTAGTGAGAAACTCCATGGAGCTTCACTAAACTATCCTACTTATGACAAGGAGTTATATGCCTTGGTAAGATCTCTAGAAACTTGGCAGCACTATCTATTACCTAAAGAGTTTGTTATCCATACAGATCATGAGACATTGAAGCATCTAAGAGGACAAATAACTCTCAAAAGAAGGCATGCTAAGTGGCTGGAATTTGTGGAAACTTTTCCTTATGTAATCAAATACAAAAAGGGTAAAGAAAACATAGTAGCTGACGCTTTATCAAGGAGATATGCACTCATCAGTACTATGGAAGCTAAGGTAATGAGTTTTGAACATATCAAATCTTTGTATGAGAATGATCTTGAATTTCAGGAAGCATATAAAGAAACTGCTAGTGGAGCCTATGGAGCATTTTTCCAACAAGATGGCTTCTTATTCAAGGATAAACGCTTATGCATTCCTCAAGGCTCAATGAGGGACTTACTGATCAGAGAAGCACACGGTGGAGGTCTTATGGGACACTTTGGACGTGATAAAACATTGAGTGTGTTACAAGAACACTTCTTTTGGCCACACTTGAAACGAGATGTGGAGAGATTCTGTACCAAGTGCATCATTTGCTTAAAAGCAAAATCCAGGTTACACCCATATGGTTTATACATGCCTTTACCAATTCCTACTATGCCATGGGTTGACATTTCAATGGATTTTGTTCTTGGATTACCTAAGATTAACAACAAAGATTCTATTTTTGTAGTTGTGGACAGATTTTCCAAGATGGCTCATTTTATTCCATGTAACAAAACTAATGATGCTTCTCAGATTGCTGATCTTTTCTTTAGAGAAGTGGTGAAATTACATGGAGTTCCAAGGACTATTGTATCAGATAGGGACACAAAATTCCTTGCCCACTTCTGGAGAGTTCTATGGCGTAAGCTTGGAACTAAGTTGTTGTTTTCAACCACTTGTCACCCACAAACTGATGGGCAGACCGAGGTAGTAAACCGAACACTCTCAGCCTTATTAAGGGCCACGGTTGGTAAGAACTTGAAGAATTGGTTATCATGCTTGCCCTTTGTTGAATTTGCATATAATCATGCTAAGCATTCTGCTACGAGACATTCCCCATTTGAATTTGTTTATGGTTTTAATCCTAACACTCCTTTGAGTTTATCACCTTTGCCTCAAGCTGTTTATTCTAGTGCTGAAGGAGATACTAAAGCAACATTTGTCAAGAAAATACATCAGAAAGTGAAGGAAAACTTGGAGAAGAAGAACGAGAAAACCAAGCAGCAAGCTGACCATGGGCGTAAGGAGATTATGTTTGAATCAAGAGACTGGGTGTGGTTACACATGAGGAAGGAGAGATTTCCAAACCAGAGGAAGTCTAAGCTTGCACCGAGAGGAGATGGACCATTTCGAGTGCTAGAACGTGTCAACAACAACGCCTACAAGCTGGAGTTGCCTGGTGAGTTAACCATTTCTCCAATTTTTAATGTTGCTGACTTAGCTCGTTTTGATGTAGGTGAACAAGTTCTGAGGTCAGAACCTTCTCAAGGGGGAGGGGATGATGAGGCCATGGATCCTATGGAGCAAGATGAACCAGAACCTGAGGAGATGCAAATCCAAGTGCCCATCTTGAGGAGATCACCAAGAACCAGATCAGGAACTCAAGCCGTTCAAGAGGAGTTTAATAACCAAGTGGAGAGCTTAATCACACTTTTACATCATGACGAACTCAAACAAGACTTGCTGACTAAGAAAATTATGCAAGAAATACCTATTGGACCTGAAGCTGAAGAAGACGTGACGAACACCAATCCGGATGTGCAAAGCCTTAGAAGAAACTCAAGAAAAGAAGTAATTCAGCCCAAGATCCAGTTCACGTCATTTCTGCCAATTTTGGAAGGAGCCCATCAGCCCAATATTTTTTACATATCCAAACAAGGGATGGGGCAAAACCTGTATCCAAGCACTTTAGGGAACATTCTAGACTTGCCAAATCTTGCCCCAACCAGCTCAGATCTATCCTAAACAAGAGGAGAAGCGACTTCCCAAATCTGAATCAAGAAGAAAATCGCTCCATCATTCTAAATCAAACCCAACGGCTGCAACACGATTCTAGCCTTCTCATTATGATTTTGATTCTATTTTCCTTTCATTTGTATTTTCGATTAAGCATAAATAGGCCTGGAAGCCAACCTTTGTAGGGACCCCAATTATTAATCAAAAAGAAGTATTATTCAGAAAATCCCTTTTGTTCTTTAGCTTGTTCTTGTGTGCGATTCCAAGATTGAAGCTGAGAAAACCGACTTATCACAAGGTCTTTCACAACCTTGAGTGGCGTCCATCATTCCATCTCTCATTCCACTCCATCGATTTGATCTCTCTTTGAACGCTTGTACGAGCCGAAGAAGATCTCCAACTCAATCCACCAAACCATTGGTAAGAACTTCAACCGGAGTTCCTACATCAAGCTTAGTCTAATCCAAAAGGCGTGACCAAGTGCTTCGGGAATTTTCTACACTATGAGAGTGGGTAGAGGTTTCAGATCTACATACTCAGAATAATAGTTAATCGATAAATCTATTTTTAACTTGAGCTTAACATTCCCAGACCCGGAGGAAGAGGTATTAGTATATATGGGTAAAACGGTACTGTTCTTGACCTCTTTCGTCTCTGAGACTTCACTCTCACCATCCATTTGGGCCATTAGTTTTCCAAGCTGAGAGTGTGAATAACAACAGATTTAGTAGGTGCTTTAATATATAACCAATAACGCGGGTTGTATTGTCTATAGATGTTTCTTTACCTGTTATTCTAAGCCTTGAATCTTTTCATCCTTTGCCCGAACTTCCTTCTTCTCCCTAAATTAAAGGGAAGTTTCCATCAATGAAAAATAACACCCAATGCATAGTATGTCTCCAGGGCTGGCTAAACTACAAGGGCGAACAGTGCGACCTCCCCGGACCCATAAATAAAAAGACTCAAACGTAGATGTACATAAAAAATAATTTACTTTAACTAAAGGGCCAAAAAGTTTTTTAATGTACTGAAATTGCCTTTTTTTTTTTAATTATTCAATGAGCCATAAAAAAGAGGCCCATAATTCTTTTTTATTTACCTAAACCTAATCGTCATATTTTTAGAACCGATTCATATTCATTATCATCTTTTTCACGTTTTCCATCTCTTATTCTCTTTCATGATCAACTGTTGATCATCACCAAGAATTGAATTATCAGTTTTCTCATATAATCATTTTTTTCAAGTTATATCTATACATTTTTAGACCATAAATCGAAATTTTGAAAAAAAGAGATTAAATGTATAGTAAATTTTACGCTCTATTTAATTTATATAATGATTGATAAGTTTGAATTGTTTAATTTTATACTTTGATTAATTGATCACTACACATCATGTGATCAATCGTCCATACTACCCCTAGTATTTTAGAAGAATAAACTTTCATTATGTTTTGGTTATTAGGTTGTTTCTCCAATACTACCACTAGTTAATTAATTTCATTTGTTTTATAATTATGAGTTTTTTGTGTTCAATATTTCTTATGTTTTCAAATATAACTAAATTTTAAATCTCCATTCTCTTTCAGGTTTAAAATTTTCAATTTTCTTATTTATATATTTTTACAAACACATAATGCGAATTGAGTTTTTGTTTAGCGTGTGTTTTGCTTGTTTTTCTTTTTGATTAAAATAATATTTTTGTCGAAAACACATATTTTTTTTAATATGTTAAGGGCCTATTTTTTTAAATTTATCCCGGGGTTACAAAATGTACGAGCCGGCCTTGTCTGTCACAATTGGAGCTTGGTCTCACAAGCTAGAATATGCATGATTTCCCATGAGAAGATTTGCTGGATAGATGAATACCTTTCCTCCATATCTCTAATCTTTGTGCTCCATACGTCCTTATTTTTCACAAGTCAATCCTCTACAGAAAATGTAATCAAGACTTTGCAGTTTCTGCAGTCTTTGGCTTATTGCCTTGCTCGCAGCTTTTGAGACTTTCTGTTCGGTTTCCTCTTTGACATTTTGCAACAAGTTTTCAAAGTACTAATGGGAGTGGAAAAGATAAAAAGAAAATCTTAATCCCTTTGGTTGACAGAATTAACATTTATATAATGTAAATCAGACAATGAAAACTTCAAGATACTGGTATTTATCGAGACAACAAAAGGCGAACAAGATAGGTGCTTACTTGTTTTTGATTCTCTAGTTGTGCCTAGAGAAGTTCGTTGTACTCACTAATGATCTATGGTGTGAAAAAAGAAAAATGACTATTTTTTTTTGGAAGATTTTAAGGAAAAATTTAAACCGATTTAATTTTGGTTTAGGTGCTAACTAAATTTACAATTATAACCTTAATAAGAAATTAGCAGATGGTCTTAATACCAATGACATAAGAAAATAAATATTAACATATGTTAAGATTATTTTCTAATTTGTACACCCCAAATAATAGAATCTATATTAAATATATTAATTCGATTTACGATATTATATTACAATATTAATGTTAGTTCTTCTTTATAATATCGAATATATTAATAGAATTTTTAGTAGATTTAAAAATGTTAGTTCATATCTGACTTAGTTTAACATGGTGTACAAATTAACATAACATTGTAACATTGTAATTTAATTTTCAAATCTATTTAATTATAAAATTTGGTAATTAAAACAGAACAAAATATAATTAAAATTTAAATAAAAAATAAAAAATATCCGGAAATTTTATGTTGGGAACAATATATCGCAATATCCAATATCGCTAATAGGCATACTCTCTTTCAACAGAAAAATATATTCTACGAAATCAATTCTAGAATATTCTGGGTTAATATTTTCTAAAAAAAATCTTAATTAATATCTTAAAATGTCGTAGTCTTCAAAAACTTTACTTCTTTCTTCGGTTAATTCAAAGAAAATATTATAATCTTATATATAATTTTCCCAACGGAAAATTTCCAATATCATCGAGTATGAAAGATTGGTTTTATATTTCTGATTACAAAATGTTTACGCGGATATTACAAAGATTGGATATTATAAAAATTGATATTATAATTTTCGTAAAGTTTTGGAAGAATTACAATTTTCTAATATCCTGATTTTATAATTTTTGGATATTTTTCTGTAATTACAATTTATCCGTGCTATAACACGTGATATATCTCAGTTGAGTTTTTATAAACCAAATCAGAAAAACTCACCCGGATATTAAAAAAAAAAAAGTATTGTAATTTGGTACGTCTTAAAATGGTTTGAGGCGCGTCTAGTGCCTCGAGCGTGTCTTTTCGATAAGAATAAGGAAATTGTCATTTTGCAGAAGCTTCACTGTCTCTCAATCTAAGGATGTGCCGACTTTTTCCTATTTGAATTCTACACAAACTAAATATTATAAATTTTCCTTCTGATATTGACATTACATAAATGCAAAAAGGGACCAAGAATCCAGTGCAAATGGTAAATTTACTGAATAAATAAATTTTCAGTAAATAATTGCTTCTACTAGTTTAGTACTAAGATAAGATGACTTTAACAAAAAACAGAGAGGAATTTGGGCAAAACCCTTTTTATATTTTGCTCTCATAGTAGTACTTCTTGGTTTTTCTTTTTCTTTTTTTTACCCAAATTCCTGCTGATAAGAGAGAGAATATGTGTATGAGCTCTGTTGAGTTCTAAGTCGGTGGGTAGAATTGAAAATCTTGGAGTTAGGATTTAGAAGTTTGTTATATATTCAAAACAAATATATTACTGGCAAACAGAGTCGGCTCTACTATTTTCCAGGCCCCTGAAAAAAGTAGTACAAATAAACTAGGATATATCCCGTGTTATATCACGGACAAATTGCAATTATATAAAAATATCTAAAAATTATAAAATTTGAATATTAGAAAATTGTAATTCTTCCAAAACTTTACGAAAATTATAATATCAGTTTGTATAATATCAAATCTTTGTAATATCCGCGTAAACATTTTGTAATCAGAAATATAAAACCAATCTTTCATACTCGACGATATTGAAAAATTTTAACTATTTGTGGTGTAAAAATTTTAAAATTTTCATATCCGAGAAGTTCGTTGTACTCACTAATGATCTGTGGTGTGAAAAAAAAAAAATGACGAGGCACTAAATTAACTTAATAATACAAAAACTGAACACGAGGATTATGAAAACATGAAACAGAAGCACTATCATGTCCACTTTGCTGTTCAAGAGAGCATCAGTCATTCCACTGTCAGAATATTCACAGCTTCCACAACCATCCTTGCTCAGACTACCATGTGAATTCAACTCCACTAGCTTGCCATCAGTTTTGGATTGAATAAGCCGGTGAACATAACTGTCGCCAGCATAATCCCAAACACGTTGTGTTTCAAGCTCAAGTGAATAGCAATGCTCTGTCTCCTTCCAGTGCCTTCTGGCATGTCCTTCCTACGACAAGTATTTAACAAAGCGAAATGGTTAACTTTGGACAGATGAGAAGTAAACATGTCTCTCTGCTGATTGCAGGAAATGCAGTCCATACCTTGCGCAGCCAACAACCCGACAGATAACACACATCTAGAGATTTTCCGTTGTTTGGCAAACACAACATACATAAATTTGAATAATTCAGGTTAAGAATTTACCAAGACAAACTGGGCAAGTAGGTTGCTCTATTGGGCCAGCAGCAGAAGGCTGTGTATGGTCAATGGATCCACTATAACCGGTAAACTAAACATCTAGAGTTAAAAGCAGGCGACAGACATCTTCCTGCAGAGAGTTGGCAGCAGCTAATCAATCACAAAGATACAGCTGATTTCATATTCAACGTAAATATACAGCTGACATAGGATGCCCCAAACAAAACCATACCTCCAGAGAATTGAATTGTTTCCCTCTAAAATGCTGATAGAATGTATCGGAAGATTCCTAACTATCAAACCTTGTCAAAATGCTGTATCTATTTTCAATACCATCATTCCTGTAAAGAGTGTCATTAAGAGAATTTGATTTCCCTTTGACTTTTCCTTTTTTACCTGACCGTTCGCATCTCCAGTATGTGCTGAGTGAAGGAGCCGCAGAACTGGCAAAAATCTGCATGTGTCATATGGTTCGGCAACCCAAAAACGCAAACGAGGGTTCCTTCCAATCTAAAGGAAAACAAAACTATTCCAGATTCAAACATATAATTCCGGTGGAAAAATCGATGCAATCAAACGGAAGAATGAATAAATCTCAGACGGATTCAATGCGATCAAATAAATCCCTCTAATAATTTAACATTTTAACATCACAGAAAATTTCGCTGATGAAACACTCTTTTGCGTACAATATTTATTGTTGGAAATAAATAATCTCTCCAAGATATGAACTCTTCAAAATTTCTACAGATGATTAAACAGAAGCTGGAACTTGGGAGTCCACCGACTTCAGAACCTCCTCTCCCATCTCCTTGCAGCCAACCAGTTTCTGATCAAAAAGACAAAAAACATTAGTACTGTTTCTTGTTGCCTGCTTGTTTAAACGTTTCCAACACTAACTCGGGACGTTTTTAAGGAAAAGGAAACATGTTATAAGAATGGTTCAAGAAACATACAGTTCCCGCGGAGTAAATGTCTCCAGTTCTGAATCCGTTGTTCAGACTAACCAACACTGCGTCTTCAATTCTTTTGGCTGCCTTTTCTTCTCCAAGTCCGTATTTCAGAAGCATGGCAGCACTGAGAATGGTTGCCAATGGGTTTGCCTTATCCTGAAAATTCGAAGAATGGACAAGTTGTGCTCTTTATTTTTGGCATAGAAGTAGTTTTGAAATCAGGGAAGATAAGCCGTGTTTGTTTGAAGAACAGAATTAGAACCTGTCCAGCAATATCCGGTGCAGAACCATGTATAGGTTCAAAGAGTCCAGGTCCCTGTATTAAACATGGCGGATTTATGTTCAGACTAGATCATACTGCTCCATATTCAAAGATCAGATTATTTTATATCATACTGAATCACTGAGACTAGCAGATGGCAGCATTCCAATGCTTCCTGTGATCATTGAAGCTTCATCGGATAATATATCACCGAAAATGTTATTTGTGACGATGGTGTCAAACTGCAATTATGAAACGACCAAATCATTGAAAGGATTTACAAAGGTCCCACATCAACGCGCTATCAAGGCTGACTAGTTTGGCAAAATACGCATACCTGTTTTGGGTCACGAACAAGCTGCATCGCGGCATTGTCAACATACATATGTGACAGCTCAACATCAGGATACTCAGAGGCTAATGCTGTTACTTGTTTCCTCCATAAAATTGAGGCCTGCATAGAAGAAAATCGCATTGGCTTCAGTGTTATATGCGTTCCACAGGAAACAGAAGAGACGAAAACAAGTCAAAGAAAATGTAATATCAACCGTACTTCCAAGACATTAGCTTTGTCGACGGAACACAGCTTGCCACGCCGTTTCCGAGCAGTCTCGAAGGCAACACGAGCAATTCTATCAATCTGAGGAACATAAGAAATGCTTTATTAGATTTGTCTGTAGTACTTAACAATCAGTCCATGGAAATCTGCATCTGAGATTTTCAACAGAGTACCTCGTGAGCAGCATAAACCTCAGTATTAAACCCAATTTCCTCGCCGTTTTCATTGGTCTTTATGCCCCTTGGCTCTCCAAAGTAAATACCTGTTACCATGAGACATCATATTTAAAGATACTGTCCCACCAAAGAACGAGAAAGACAAGAATTACGATCAGTTTTAATAAACTAATTAAACTGACCTCCTGTAAGCTCCCTTACAACCATTAGATCAACACCTTCCGCTATCTCTCTCTTCAAGGTGGAAGCATCCACTAACTGTATAAAAAACAATAATTTGAGTATCACACAAGAAACAAAGTTCAGGCTACCAAGAAATATCTGAGGATGGTAACCTGTGGCAGAACTGTAGCAGGTCTCAGATTTGCAAAGACTTTGAGACCTGCACGAAGCTGAAGTAACCCCTTCTCAGGCCTCAGATGTTTTTCATTGTTATCCCATTTGTACCTTAAATTATACCAACATGAAAATATGAGAAACTGTATTTCCTAAAAAAATTTAGAGCCGACATTAGTGGGACAAGAAAGAAGACATACCCTCCAATGGCTCCAAGAAGCACTGCATCTGATTCTTTTGCAGCTAAGATGGTCTCCTCCGGCAAGGGAACTCCGACCAAATCCAAAGCAGCTCCTCCTATGGGCATCTCCCGGAAGCTAAATTCCACTCCTGATAGCAAGAACGCAATGTCTTAGCCATCTCCATGGCTAAGAAACACCCCCTTTGATTACATCCAAATAAACTCCACCAACGATTCTAAATCCCTTTTTCAAAAAAAAAAATCTCGCCAATTTCTAATACTCGCATCTTTCAATTCGATAAGTACCACTAATTCCAGTTCCAAACAGTAACAGTAAGTTCCCAATTGAAATTAAACAACAACAACATAAAAAGAAAGGGAACAAGAGAGAGAACCTTCCAAAGATCCAGCTTGCTGAAGCACATTTTTGGCAATTGAGACAACCTCCGGACCGATGCCGTCACCGGGAAGGAGAGTGATGTTGTATCGTTTTTTCCCAGGGGAAGCAACAGCGCATCTTATTCTAAAGGGTCCGAAAGATTGTTTGGAGAGAGCTCTGAACGTAGCCGGAACCTTGACCGGCCAGATATTCGTCTGCAGAGCCGCCGCCATTTCAGGGAGAAAGGATTGGTCTTTCGTCTCTCGTTTTGGTCTTCTTTAGGATTTTTTTCGGATTTTGAAACTGTAAGTACCTGATATTAAAATAGTACTGTAAGGCTTCAGGTATTTGCATTTATGGGTCCTTTTTGCACATTGTTTTACTTTCACAATTGACCCCAAATTTTTGAATTTTCTAATGGACACCTTACATTACCACATACAACATTTACATCCCATTTATAAGCAGATTAGAGAAGAAGGGCTCATCATAGAATTACACTCTTCAAGTTCAGCTAGACCTGGGATGCGGGCTGCCCCGCCCCGCATAGCCCGCTAACCCGCAGGTATAGCTTAAAATTTAATACCCGAATCCACCCCACCTAAGAATTGGACTTTTATTTTAAACCCACAACCCGCTAACTCGCAAAAAACCCGCATTGTACACAACACAAGTGATTTACAACAGAAAGTTATACACATCCAAGCAAAGTCCAAATACATAAAAGTCTTACATAAAACCATCAAGTCTTGCACAAATACATAATATCGTAAGAAGTCCAAATTCATCACCAACAATCAGAAATGAAAACTTAAAACCTTCAAACTAACAATCAGACCACATCTAGATTTATTCTCCAATCACCAAACCTATAAATCAAAAACCAGAAATTTAGAGAAAAGGCAAATAAAGATACAGAACCCAAAAAAATTCAACATCTCTCTCATTATACAAAGATACAGAACGTGACCGCTAAAACTTTCAAGTTAGGTTCACTACATATGGCAATCCTTTGTCACCTAGCTTCTAAAAAAAATAAAAAAAATAAAACAGAAGAACCCAGGCCAACACTTCAACTAAAAAGAACGGATTCAAAACAATTCCATCGTCTTTAAAGCTAACTGGTAAAGATTTAAGATGTGATTAAGACAGATACGCCAATTTTAAACGAGAGTTCCTAGTCATGAACCCAAATTCTGCATATTCTCCATATCAGTAAAAAAAATTCCTTATTTGAACATTCCAGGCATATTATACCAAATAGGAATCTCATGAAAAATTGCAGACTGAGTGCATTAAAACAGAAAAAAATAACAACAAAATCGACAAAGGGCATTAAACATCAACATACAAAACAAAGATCAATTAAAAACTAGTAAGCGAAACTACCTAAATAGAGGAGCTTCTGAGTGGTCTCATGTGGATCACTGAAGCACTCCTTAAAGACAGAGAAGATATCCTCGTCGGAATGTTGTTTTCCGGTAATCTCTCTGATTAACAGATCTATTAGCAACTATCACCAGACGAAGACAAAGCAAAAGACAAAACCAAATCAAACCAAATCAACATCACCAGACGAAGACAACATCAAAATCAAACCAAAGCAACATCACCATAGACAAAATCAAATCAGAGAAACAATTCACACCACAAACAATAAACATCAACGCATCAACTTCAAGCATTCGACTTTCAATAAGAAATTGAATCACGAAATCAAATCCCCAAATCAAATAACGAAACGGAAACAATACCTAAGATTGAGAATGATTTTTCGACGTCACTGAAGGAGGCGAGTGAGGCGAGTGAGTCGATGAAGGTGAGGTTTCCAGAATCACACCGCCAAAGTTCGCCAATTTGGTCACACGCCGGACTAAATTCAACAACCTGAAACACCAAGAACACATTCAGTAACAAAAACTGAATGTAGGGTTTGCTTTACCTAACGAAACAAAAGGGGAAGAACGAGGAAATCTCAAAACCCTACAGGATCAAATTGACGAAATAGAAGAGACGGAGGAGACTCGAAAACAAACGAATTGAAACAGAAATTATACCAAGAAGATAAAGAAACCTAGAGAAACAGATCAAGAACCCTAGAATAGAATGGAGGCTGGAGCTAGAAGATTAAGAGATACGAATGAACGTGAGAAGAAGAAAACCCCAGATGCTCTCACTTTATTTATTCGATCCGCTCCTAACCGTTTCCACTTTTCCCAACCTCATAAACCGAAACTATTAGATTATTACAAGTACCCGCATAACCCGCAAAAAAAAATTTAATCCGCCCTGTTAGATCCGCAAATTGATGGTTTTCTATTTGTATACCCGAATCCGTCTGCAGCGGATAAAAACCCGCAGGACCCACGGGTGCGGGTCAATAATCTCAGGACTAAGTGCAGCTACTCATTTTCTCTCAACAGCTATCTTTGGAAAATATATATAACTTAAACAATTTATCAAATAGAAACAAACATTGAATTTCTTAATTTCACCCTCTGAATTTTTGTTTATAGCTTTTGCAGCTAAACCAAGCTTTCAATCGAAGGAGAGATCTAGCATCAAGGGATCTCAATATCTCCTCGCCCATTCTCTTGCAAATTCTCTGTCCAAAAACCAAACTGCTCATCATAAATGTGACATTTAGTTCGATTTTTACATATTATTAGAAACAACATCCCCTTTTCCCCAAGAGAAGAGGAGAAGAAAGGTCAGCTTACAGTTCCAGGAGATTGAATGTCACGAGTTCTGAATCAACGGTCCAAGACATCCGAAACTGCTTCTTCTAATCTCTTTTACTGCGTTTTCTTCTTTCAATCAATATCTCAAAAGCAGTGCAGCTGATAGTACAGCAGCCATGCGGTTCACGGTGTCCTGCAATCCGTAATGTCAACATGTTTATATATACATGAGTGGTTTCACGTGCAGTTCATATATATGAAGATCGAGAGGCAACCTTTCCGTAGTGTTTAGGCGCAGATCCATGCACGGGTTCGAAGATTCCAGGCCCCGGTATTCATTAGAATATGAGAAATCCAAGAATCTATTTTTAAGAAAATGAGATTACGATAAAGGAAAAAAACAAAGAAGATTTGAATTATGCTGAAGCGTACTGAATCACCAAGGGCAGCGGATGGAAGCAATCTTACACTTCCCGGGATCATAGGCGCAAGATCAGAAAGAATATCACCAAACATGACCCTAGCTAGAATGGTATCTAACTGGAACATCACAAAGTTAAAATGCTTTTGTAAGAATCATTACAGTCAAGACATGAGGAGCTGGAAAAAGTGTTCCAAATTGGACTAGCTTTACGAAAAGAAAACCTGTCTTGGGTGCCGAACAAGATCCATTGCAGTGGTGTCAATCAGCAGATGACTCACTTCAACCTCAGGATACTCTGAGGCCATTTCTGTGACACTTTTCCTCCACACCATTGATCCCTGCACAACGAAAGTTCATGAATTCTGGATCTTCATCATTTTCTAATTTAGCTGGAAGTTTTATGCAGTTATCAAGAATTTACCTCCAAGATAGTAGCCTTGTCAACAGAGAAAAGTTTATCGGGCCTTTGCTTAGCAATATCAAAGGCAACACGAGCAATTTGATCAACCTAAGCAGAATCAGAAACAAGAATGCTATTGAGCAACTCCTACATTAACAAGACGCCAAATACTATTCCAGCAAGATTAAAAGTTTCATTAATGCGAAAACATGATACCTCACTTGCAGAGTAGGACTCAGTACAAAAGCCAACTTCCTCACCTTGTTCATTTGTGGTAAAATCCCGAGGATGCGCATTGTAAATACTTGTATTCAGCAAAGAAAGACACAATCATTGATAACAAAAACAAATGGAAAAATTATAAATGAGGTCAAGAACCAATTATTACTTCTATGTAAACACTGATGACCGACCCCCAGTAAGCTCACGGATAATCAAAAGGTCAACCCCTTCAACTGTATCATTTCTCAGATATGTTGAATTAATTAACTAAGGCATAATCAAAAGTTCAAAGACTATAAAGTGACAGGGAGGATTGTTTTTACACTTTCTTCTCTCTCAGGTTTCCCCTGAGGTATACTTTTAGGGTAGTTCTCGAGAGTTTAACCCGATGTGACCGCAAGTGCACGCAATTATAGTACACGGGATCGATCTTCAGAGATTGAGAATAACACACAGATAATACAAGTCTAAATCTAATATAAGCGTAATAATAGATGTATGAGGTTTGGTCCTAAGCTACTAAGTGCATAAAGTAAATAAAGCGGTAAATAAATAAACTAAATTGCTAAAGCATAAATAAAAACTAATGAAATTAAATAAACTAAAGCAAAATTAAATAACTAAATTAAATTCCATAAATAAATAACAGAAATTAAATGACATAAAATAAGTAACGTAAATTAAATAACATAAATGTAAATAACATAAATAAATAAACTAAAATAGAATAACATAAATAAATATTTATAGAAAATTGGGTGATAGTCGATATATAGGGAATCTAAATTATAGGATTTATGTTCTACGTTTTTAGTTTATGTTTTGTCAATCTAAAGATATTCGAAGTTAGGTTTGTCCACTTTCATGGTATGCTAGTCACTGTGTCAGACCCACTTTCGTTGCGACCTTCACGCATTACGCATTACATGCAATCCCATCATCGATTACACTTACGTGTGAGAAACACATCATTGGTGGCTGTAACACCACCTAACAATTAACTTATGTTATAGCGTGTCTAAGACGAAGAGTGAATGATATATTTATTTCTAGAATAACAACTCATTCTCATGGTGATGTATTCCTGAGATCGTAACATAATTTTGGCCACAATTAGATTAGCTTTAAGATACTCTATCAAACAACAAACTCGACCATAGCTAATACTCTCTAATATCCATATCTGAAGTTTTAACCCATTCTCGTGGTGCTGGTTTGGTTATAACCTTAAGCACATCGCATAAGACATAATTTAGCATTAAGATTGCATAATAGAGTAGCTAGATCGGTCAAGAACAAACGAACATAATAAAAATCATATGAAGTAGATCTCATCATCGACCACCACCCTCGTGGTCTAAAAGATCTACTCCCTTATCTCTCTGCGAGGTTACAGAAAAGATAGGGCATAGGAATAGAAAACAAAGTACAATACACTAAAGACTAAAAACAGTAAAATAAATTAAAGTATAAAACTAAACTGAAACATAAACAAGAGAAAGAAGTAAACTTAGAAGAAGAACTCAATATTTGATATATGAAATGAGACACAAAAGTGGGAACTTGTTTATAGTGGGATTACATGTGTTTATATAGGAGTGAAACACTTAAGAGAGACAAGGTCGTGCCTCAGAAGACCTAAACTCGCATTTACCAAGCTTTCATATATTGCATTACGTAAATACGAAAGTTTCCTTTTCAGCTCGGAACGTCAGCATCGACCACTCACGGTCGATGCTTGCGTCGATGGTCTTCGTCTTCGGGATCAGCATAGACCAGGGCTAGTCGATACTTACGTAGAGACTTTGCTTAGGAGCACATCGACCCCCTATGGTCGATGGTAGGGTCGATGCTCGACTTGTCGGTCTTTACTAAATCCATCCGCGAATGTACTTGATCCAAGTGATGTCTCCATCTTTCTTTTAGACATCAGTAAGCTCTCAAAACACCTTAAAGGTTTTGCTCCGTACCTGAAAATACATAAACACACAGAAATGCACTAAAATGATCCTAAATGCATGTTAGAACATATAAAACTACACTAAAGGAATGCATGAAACCATGTAAAATACCATGCTATCATGAAGTTAAAAGCTTTGATGAACATAAACAATGATCTGTCTATGAGAGAAACCTGTGGTAACACTGTGATCGGTCTTAAATTGGCAAATACTTCAAGAGTCGCACGCAGCTGCAATAGCGCCGTTATCGGCTTCAAACGCTTCGGATTGTTATCAAATTTTGGCCTTCAATTCAAAAATCCTAACTTCAGATGAATCCAAAATACAAATATGGTGAAGAAAAACAATGTAGAATGAAAAATCCGGTACAACGGCTCCAAGAAGAACATCGTCTGATTGCTTTGCCCTTGTCAATGTTTCCTCCGGTAATGGAACTCCGATGAGATCTAAAGCAAATACTCCTATAGGCAACTCCTCGAAGCTAAAATATATCCCTGATATGTGTATAGCGAGCAGTAACTCAAAAATCATCACTTTGAAATTTGAATCTTCGACGATTGAAGTTTGAAAATCAGATAAATTAGGCAACAAGACCCAGCTCAACGAAGAACGTCCACATCGACAGGGATGACTTCGTTGCCGACGCCATCGCCGGGAAGCACCGCAATGGTGTACCGTTTCTTCAGAGTGTTGGCAGCACATCTGATTGCGCACATAAACGTAGCCGGAATCTGGGTATTGCTGACGTAGAATCCTAGAACTCCCGCCATTTAGTACGGGACGACAACAAAAAGACTTTGTTTTTCTTCCTACAAGTAGGACTCACAGAGGATCAACTATGGGCCTATAAGAGAATTCTTACTATATTTTACAAGAGAGATCGGCTAAATTTCCCAAATATTAAAAACTCTATAAGTCCAATGGGTAATCGGGTCAAAAACTTTATACCGGATTAAAAATGGGTTATCGGGTCAAAATTCGCCCGTTAATTATCGTTAGTCGCTAGATGAACCCTAATTTTATCCGTACAGAGCGGAGAGGGGAAAAAAGGGAACAGGCAGAAACAAGAGAATGCTATTGTTGCGGCGATTCAATCGAGTTCGGACTGCTTCTCCTTGCTCCGTTCGGCTTCTATCTGTAAAACCCTTTTCAAATGTTGAAGATGAGAAGCTTCGATGTCAGGAAGACGATCAGTGCAGTTACGATCAGAAAACAATATGCGAAGCTCTCACATGTTACAGCAACGATTGGCAAAAAGCGTTGGAGTTTTTCAATTGGATCGAGAAGAATCCGGATTTAGACATACCACCGGGACATTTAATCGGATGATTGATCTTCTGGGAGTTAGAAACTTCTTGGGGTTTGATCGACAGAATGATTGGAAATTTGGAATTTGTACCAAATCATGTGACGTTTCGTATAGTCTTTAAGCGTTATGTGACGACTCACCTTGTGCAGGAGGCTATTGATGCATATGATAAATAGGATGGTTTTGATTTGAGAGATGAAACATCTTTTTATAATCTTGTCGATGCGTTTTGCGAGCATAAACACGTGGTTGAAGCAGAAGAGCTTTGTTTTGGGAAGAATGTGATTGGTATTGTTTTTAGTGTTAGTAATAATACTAAGATTCATAATCTGATTCTTCGTGGGTGGTCGAAATTGGGATGGTGGGGTAAATGCAAGGAGTATTGGGAGAAGATGGATACTGAAGGTGTTGCTAAGGATTTGTTTTCGTATTCTATTTACATGGATATTATGTGCAAGAGCGGTAAATAGTTTAAGATTCATAAATAGTGCACAAACCCATGTTCTTGTGATGGGAAGCCATAATGTATATATCAATGATATCAAAATAACCTCACCGGAGGCTATCCCTAACACCGACGGTATTCACATCACATCTTCCACCGTCATTTCTATCAATCATTCTGACATCGATCGCCACTGGTAAATTTTCCTTACCTAACCAAAACAATAATCTTGATCCATGGACACGATAAAAGATTTCATTAAAAGTTTAACTCGCTAGTTTCTTTGTTTTTTCTTACAGTTTCCTTAATTAAATAGGTGATGATTGTGTGTCTTATCGGAGATCAAGTGAATAATGTGAATGTTTCCTTTGTGAACTGCGGACCTGGTCACTGTGTAAGGTGGCTAAGATTTCCCTAGCAACCTCATAATCTTATACTTTCAAAATGTTTTTGAAAAATTAGAAAGAAAAAACTAATAAGAAATTTAATTTGAGACAGCATTGGGAGTTTAGGTAGAGGAGGAACAAAGGTAGCAGTGGAAAACATAGGTGTGTGGCACGTTAACTTCACAAGTACAACAAACGGAGCTCGGATCAAGACGTGGCCTGGAGGAACTGGTTACGTCCGAGGAATCGAGTTCTTCGACATTCGCTTCTCGTCTGTACAAAACCCCATCACCATTGATCAATTCTAAGGTTGTACCCCTAAATGCGCTCAGACAGTAAGAATCTTTTGTTCTTTTTCAAGTGATAGATAATGTTGATGAAAATGAGCTAATGTTTAATCATTAATGTAATGTATATCAGAGAAAGGCAGTTCACATAGAGAAAGTGAGATACATGAAGATGAGTGGAACATCGGCTACAAAGGTGGCGATGAAGCTCTAGTGTTCCATGTTCCAACCTTTTCATGAGAGACATCGACTTATCTCCGGCCGATGGCATTGATTCTGTCTCCTCTCTCTGCTCTTTTGTTCAGGGCTCCGCACAAGGCATCATCCGACCTTCCTCCTGCTCTAACTAATTTAATTTGTTTTAAGTTTCTGCCTTTTGGGTGCAAATGGGTCAAAATTGGAATAAAGAAGCATTTTCAAAGTTAAAAGGCCTGATATAGGAAAACCTAGAGAAGACAATCAGCAATCACATATATCAAAATCATAATTGCCGGTTCATGAATCAGCCAAACCCTAGCGAATTTCAATCTTAGCTCTAACCTTATGTTGTTGAGGGTCCCGTGGAGGAGGCCATAACAAGGAACAGAACTGAAGACCATCGATCCACCTCTCAGATGAACTAGTCATCCCAGAAGAATTAATACCAGAAACCGAAACTAAACCCACTAAAATGATTGATCACATAATCTAAATTAACACCCACAGAAGAAAGAGGCAACAAAAGCACTACCCTTGATCTCCAACACGTTTCAATACGTCATAGTTTAACAATCCCCGGCAAGAACAATCACTATACACATCCCCCAGATTTAACGCATTTTATACTACCAACACACTGTACAGTAAATCGATGCTGAATTAAAATGCCAAATCCGTGTGTCTCTTAGATATTTGCTGCTTCCTGTAGATACATCATACAATTCAAAAGAAAAAAAAAAATCTCAATCAGATAAAACATGACAAGATGTGATACAAAAAAAGTTTGAAATCCAACAACAAATCTAAGCTGAGAAAAAAAAAAATATATGCAAGTAGAAACAGTGACGAAAACAAACACACACAACACCAAACAGGAGAAATAAAGCAAATCAAGGACAATCCATCAAACAAAATTAACCAAGAAAATCCAAAAACACCAAATGATTCGGAAAAATCTCATTTGAGAATCAACCAACCAAAGTGATACAGAAAAGGATTCAGAAGCATACATCGCTCTATAAGAATGCAAGCCCAAGAAAACCCATGATTAAAGTTAAAAGGCCTGAAAAAGATGTGAGCCCAAGAGTCAATCAAATCGTTTTCTCAAACCCAAAAAAACCTAAAACCTTAAAATGATCGAAAGAGGTAGGTATAGGCTTAAATTCCGATCCGAAGTTGCCGAACGGGGCCGATCCGTTTAGATTTTTATCGTAATGGGCCGTGTAAGACTAACGGGCCGATCGATGGTTTATATATCATGATTCGGATTCCAAAAAATTTTGGTTCGGCACGGAATACCGATTCAACCGAACAAAACCGATAAATTAAACAAAATACATTAAACCTAACCTATCCTAGTATCCCTAATACTAACCCCGATAAAATTTTCTCTCCTTTTCGCAAACCTAAACGGCGACGACTGAGGCGATATGAATCCTTCCGCGACGGCGCGACTGAGGTGATCTGATTCATTCCGCGACGAACAAAGGTAAGCTCTTGAATCTCTTACTGTTCTTTGTCTCCTCTACAAACTCCAATCCCTTTAATCAATTTGAACCCTAATTTTTTCAAACCCTAATTTGATTTCTTAATCGATTTTAAAAGATTTCTTTAATCTATTTCTATAATATTTGTCTCCTCTTGAATCTCTTTCTTTTTAATCAATTACAAACCCAAATGTCCCAAATCAATTTTTTAAACCGCAAACCCTAAAGCGATTTCTTTATTCGATTTCTTTAACCGATGGTTCTTTAATCGAATTTTTAATCAATTTGTTTGAAAATAAACCCTAAATCTATTTCTTGTATATCAAACCATAAATCTATTTTCTTCGATATCAAACCCTAAATCGATTCATTGTAACTTTAACCCTAAATCGCTTGATTTCTAATAATATTCCATCTTTTTTTCTTTTACTGTTTCTCCGGATGATGAATGATGGAGAGAACGAAGAAGCTAATCAAAATTAACCACCAAACCCTAAACCACCGAGAGCAAAGCCAAAGAGACAGGTGGTTACTCGGGCTCCGGTATGGGAACACTTTACTCGCTTAGTTGGTGATGTTAATACGAGCATGTGCAAGTATTGTGGTTTAGCTTAGGGTGCAATTCAAAAAAATCTGGAACTAGTCCTATGATTAACCACAACAAGAGATGCAAGATGTTCAAAGATTATGGTGACAGTGATAAGCAAAAGGGGTTAGCTCCTAATGGTAGTGGTAAGATGAAGGCAGTAATTCAGTATGATCCTGTAGTTTTTAGGAAGGCAGTGAATGAGTTGGTGGTGGTTAATGAGTTTGTTGGTTTCAAGCGTTTTTGTGCTACTGTGGTGCCTTCATACAAGACATTCTCTAGAAGAACAGCTGGTAGGGATATTGCTAACATGTATTTGTCTGAGAAATCTACACTAAAAAGGTATTTAGTGTAGATAAGAAGAAGGTATCCACTACAAAAAAAAGTCCACATTCTTAGCACGGAAAATAAGCTATAATACGTAATACATAGCGTTTCAGTAAATGCTATGTCATCTGCAGCCATGGTAGGTGTGAGTCATATGATAGCATTGTTCTGTATGCTACGATAGGTCCTAATATCATAACAATATTTAACAGTTGTTATTTGTTTTGTTATAACACTTCATTTTTTCATATTAAAAAAAAAGAAATTATAGAAATTATATATTAGTTGTTATTTATAGAAATTATATCATTCATAAGTCTAAAACCAATCCAACAAACATACATAACAAAGTCTAAAAGCAAAATACAACAAGTTAATAGTTTATTAGCCTAGGCTTAAACTAATTAAAACTACCTAACCTGGACCAAAGTTGTTTCATTCCCTGCAACAAACAACAGCCTTACATCAGTTTCTAATAACATAGCAGATGTAATACCAAGGCAGAAGATGACATACAACACTTACCTCAGTTTTTTAAAACTCAAAAGATGACCAATTTATCCATTGGCCATGCAATAGATGAACCAAGTGCATCTTTAATTATCTCCATTTCATCTGATGGCCTCCAGACTACTGCATCATCTATTTTCACTATATCAACCCAAACTCTAGCTGCATTAGCCCCCAAGCGAACACAATGGACCTTTTGCTCTGGATTGGTTGAATGCACACGTCCTTCAGCAATAATCTGCTTCCCTCCTCTAATATCCATCAACATGCACTTCTGATTTTCCTTGATAACCTGAGCTCCTTGTTTACGCTGCCATGTTTACAATTTAAACCATATAATACATATAAAATTAAAAACCAGAAACAACTTTATAACCGATAGAAAACATTTACCGGAGATCTTCGAGTAGGGGATTGTGAAGGTACTTGAGTTTTCCTTGCAGGAGATTTTTCCACTGTTGGAGACTTCTCAACATGAGTTTTTGGACCTGCTGCTGGAGATGTAGCATCACGAGATTTAGAACCTCTTGAAGTAGATTGATCATGACCTTTTGCTGCTGATTTATCTCCTCTACTTTGCTCAGTTGATGAAGAATTCAGAAAAGAAAATTTGTTGCACTTTGCATCTTTGAATGTGTTTGCATAGACAAGTTTGTGAGTAGGCCATGCTACATAAGACATTAAACAATCCTCCAGGTATGACTTTTCCTTCGTAGGCCTCCATAAAAATGTGTCAGGTTGATGTATCACATCCAAAAGTACTCTGACTCCCTTTGGTCCGATTGGAATCCCATTAACCAATGCTTTTGGTTCTTTTGTCTCCCAACGTCCTTCACCAACTACATCATCTGAAGATAAATCTAGTAGTGCGCATTTGTTCTCAAAATTTGTCGGATCCTGTAAAATACAGTCATATAACAGTCAGAGTATGGACACTCTATATAACTTATACTCACCAATGCATGACCAAGTTAGTAAGCTAACTAATATGAGACAAAGTAATAAACTTTACCAGGTGTGCATTGTCTTCTGGTGGGAGCCCTTGTTCTAGGTTAATCAAATTTTTGACAGGCCATCCAACCATCTTTCCAACAGCTTCCTCAATGGTGAACATGTTAGTCGTAGGTCTCCAAAGATATGCTTCTGGTACTATAGCAGTTTCAACCAAGACTTTAACATCGGAAGGGCCTAATGGAGTGTCATTCACTAAGTCCACTGGATCAGAAGAAATTATACGCCCCTCAGCAACGTTTGTTGTATAATCATCCTCAGCCCAATCGGTCAAGAGACACTTAGGCTGTGATTTCTTGTTCACACTCTACAAAATGTTTGGTAAAAAAATGTCAGACTATAAATAAAGAAAAAACACTTACTTGAAATAAATGACTTACTCTTGCAGCTGAGGTTTCACCAACTTCAGGTGATTCTCTCTGTAACATAAAAACAAATTCAGATATTATGTATGGATTAGCATGTTATTATTTATAAATAGAGTAGTGTCTAACCTGGTCCTTCATTCTGGCAATCTCATTTGTTAACTCATTGACCTTATGTAATAACTGAACTTGCTTTTGTTGCATGTCAGTCATACACTTCATATTCACTTCTAAACAAGCTAATTTGGTCTTACTCATGTTTCTACCCATTGCCCTTAGTCGACCAGGATTATCAGGGCCTAAGAGTTGGCTAAGTGAATCTTCTCTTTCATTTGTTGCATTTGATGGAGAATCACTATTGAGAATCTCAGTTGCCTTTTTCTGCAAATCATAAGATACAAATTCAAATGCTTCAAGTTAACAGAAAAACGAAAAACTAAATACATTACAATCAAATTTGAAAACTTACAATCTTTTCAGCTGCTTCATTTTTAACTGGAGTTCCATCCTTTTTGGTACGATGGTTCGTGATATTATTAAAAGTTGCAAATTTTGGCTAAGTGTTCGGCGGAAAAAGTAATTTTAGGTTCCCGCGTAATGAAATCCTATCTTAGCGTTATTCTAGTGCTATCGATTACAACCAAAATTACAAACTCATCTTTAATAGCAGTTAGAGAAATCGTGCTATCGTGACCTGCTATCAATGTACCATTTTTTGTAGTGATCTCTCACAACTGATATATGTGTAGCTCTTACTACATCATATAATTATATGGTTGTTACTGTCCACTGAATTGATAATGATTGGAGACTGCAGAAGAAAATCATCAGTTTTAAGGTCATAACAGATCATAGAGTGAAATAATAGCTAGGCATCTAAGTGATTTTTTAGTTGAATGGGGAATTGAGAAGGTCTTCACGATTACAGTGGATAATGCTAGGAATAATGATAAGGCACTAAAGCTTTTCACTGAAGAGTTTGGCATGACAAGACCAGATGCATTAGTTCAAGGAGGTGCATATATACATATGCATTGTTGTGCACACATAATTAATCTGGTTGTGAGGGATGGTTTGGCAAAACAAATGTATGCAGTGAAATATGTTAGATCATCTTTTAGAAGACTAATGTCCTTTGAATTGAGGTGTGAGACAGGAAAAGTTTCAAGAGGGAGCTTAGCATTTGCTTGTGCAACAAGGTGGAATTCAACCTATCTTATATTATCATCAGCTTTGAAATTGTGTGGTGCATTTGAGAAGATGGTTGCTGAGGATAAGTTGTATTGTGACTATTTTCTTGAAGAAGAGGAGAGAGGAAAGAAGCGTATAAGACCACCATTGCTTGCTGATTGGGATGAAGTAGCAATTTTGGTGAAGTTTCTGAAAATCTTCTTCAACACTACCGTGGCCTTTTCAGCTTCAAAGATTGTAACTTCTACACACTGCTACAATGAGATTGTGACTATTGAAAAGAATCTGATCTCCAGGAGTTACAATTCCAATAGGGAAATCAGAGATCAAGCTACTACTATGAGGGACAAATTCGACAAGTATTGGGATGGATTGCAAAACATGAATCCCTTTGTCATCATAGCAAGTGTGTTTGATCCACGCAATAAGCTGCAGTTTGCTACACTTTTCTTTGAAAAGCTCTATGGCAAAGAGACTATTGAGTATACACATATACATGCAGTTATTACAAATGTACTGAAAAGGATTTATCAAGAGTATAGTTTGAGAGCTGGTGGTGATAGCAGACCTGACGATGGTGATTATGAGCACCAATCTCCAGTGAACAATGTGTTAGATGATGAAAAGGATTATGAGAGGATGGACTGTATATACTCTCAGATGGTGAGTGAAAGAAGACATAAAAAAGTTGCTATAGAGCTCGATATGTATCTTCTTGAAAAACCTGAGATACGTTTACCTAATCACTTGGGAATGGATTATGATGTCTTGGCTTGGTGGACAATATATCATAATTTTGTTTTTATATCAACATTGAGCCCATTTAGTTAATATTTCGTCACTTTTGCACATTTGGCCAATTAATTATTGTTTAGTTTCATCTATGTCAATTTTGTTTTTAAAAACAAACAAACTTGTATGCAATAATTAATTCAGACAAATTCTTTATAATAACTCATTTTTTATTGGTAAGAAAAAATTATAATCTAAAAAGGGTAAGAATCCTTCTATAAATAATATTTTTAATAGATTGTTTATTGTGGGTTACTATGAATAAAACGTAAATCTAAGGTTATGTAATCCTCTATATTATTTGGGGATTTTAATTTCTTATTAAATGTATTTTAGTCATTAGTTATTATGTGATCATTTAATTAAATCATAGCAATCAAATTAGATTTATTTATTTATAAAAAATCAAGTAAGTAAATATTTCATAAAATATTATAATCTTACCTAAATTCGATTTATTTATTTATAAAAAATCAATTAAGTAAATATTTCATAAAATTATACCTCATTTTTATTGGTTCCTAAATTATAGATTTTAATTATTTATACAATAGTATACTATTAAAATGTTTAGAATGATTATTTAATTTATTAATTTTCAAAAAAATAATATAAATATCTTATTCCGCGTATAACGTGGGGGTTTACCTAGTATACTTTTATTATTTCAGCAGGTATATACCGTTTAATATAATCGATAAAATTAAATAATTACCTTTATAAATATAAATTAAAAATGGTAAATTATAGTACCTAATAAACTAATTAGTATGTATTTAAATTTTATCTAATTAACTAATTAGTATACATGTTCTTATACTAATTATAGACAGTAAACTCAATCTCATAGTTTATAAAACTGATTGTCAAAATTTTATCCTCTCATAATGCATGCAATTGTCACTATCTAGACAGTAATAACTGTGCTATAGCACAGACAAATTATAATTATAAAAAAATATCTAAAAAATATAAAATGAGGATATTAGAAAATTGTAATTCCTCTAAAACTTTATGAAAATTATAATATCAATTTTTATAATATCGAATCTTTGTTAGCAACTAAAAACAGAATTAAATCGTTTTAAATTATTTCTTAAATTCTTCCAAAAAATAACAATGTACATCAAATTTCTTATTTTTCAAAAATTAAATCAAAATTTAATTTAATTTAATTAGTATGTTTAATTAAATCAATAAAATCTTCACAAAATCTATTTTAACTTCTTTTCAAAAAATTAAAATAAATAAATTACTTAAAACAAAAATTATAAATAATTAATTTAATATTTAATTAAATGATCACATAATAACTAATTGACTAAAATACCATTAATGAGAGATTTCAATTTGTTTTTCGATGTAATGACAATGTGACGTAATTGTTAACATTTTTAAGATTTATTTATAAGTGTACTTCCCAAAAATCATAGACACAAATAAACATTATTATTTCTCATAATATCATAAATGTTACATTATATCAAACATATTAAAAGTATTACTTACAGAATCATCTGATAAAACCATTTCCAAAGATGCTCTTGATTCTTTGGCATAGTGCATAAAAGAATGGAGTATTTTAACTCTAATATACCAAGAAGATTTAAACGGTTTTAAATCTTTGACAGAATTGTATTTCACCGAGAGTGACATTTTTTTTTTGTGTGTTGTCGATATGAATGCAAAGTAAGCTTTTGGTTTTATCAGGTGAAATGAGAAGAAAGAAACACTTTGTATAAAAATATAAATTAGGTTTTTGGAAAACAATTTTTGTTCAAAGTAAAATATAAATTAGGTGAATCTTAGAATAAGTAAAAATTTAATAGTTTTCTTTATTTACCCTGTATTATTTCCCTATTACGAAAATGAATATTTCATAACATACAGAAATATAATTTTCCGCTTTTTCATAACAAACCAATAGTATTTATTAGTATCTCGATTAACAACATTTAATCTGTTTGATTTCAAATTTGGAAAATATTTATTAGTTGTCAAGAGAGATATAGAAAGAATTCGTCGTGATCTAGGAAACACCTGAGTATATTCTAATAACAAATCCGATTATGATCTAGGAAATATTCCTTTATTTTCACAAGATTTTCGTTCAACTACATATGAGAAATCAACAAGTCAATCCTCTACAGAAAATGTAATCAAGAAAAACTTTCAAAACGAAAGCTAGATACTCACATCTTCAAGAAATTGCTTCTCTTTGACACCTCTGTCAAACCTGGTTTGCAGCTTCTGCAGTCTTTGGCTTATTGCCTTGCTCGCAGCTTTTGAGACTTTCTGTTCGGTTTCCTCTTTGACATTTTGCAGCAAGTTTTCAAAGTACTAATGGGAGTGGAAAAGATAAAAAGAAAACCAAGAAAGAAAATCTTAATCGCTTTGGTAGACAGAATTAACACTTATATAATGTAAATCAGACGATGAAAACTTCAAGAGACTGGTATTTATCGAGACAACAAAAGGCGAACAGGATAGGTGCTTACTTGTTTTTGATTCTCTAGTTGTGCCTGGAGAAGTTCGTTGTACTCACTAATGATCTGTGGTGTGAAAAAAAGAAAAATGACGAGGCACTAAATTAACTTAATAATACAAAAACTGAACAAGAGGATTATGAAAACATGAAACAGAAGCACTATCATGTCCACTTTGCTGTTCAAGAGAGCATCAGTCATTCCACTGTCAGAATATTCACAGCTTCCACAACCATCCTTGCTCAGACTACCATGTGAATTCAACTCCACTAGCTTGCCATCAGTTTTGGATTGAATAAGCCGGTGAACATAACTGTCGCCAGCATAATCCCAAACACGTTGTGTTTCAAGCTCAAGTGAATAGCAATGCTCTGTCTCCTTCCAGTGCCTTCTGGCATGTCCTTCCTACGACAAGTATTTAACAAAGCGAAATGGTTAACTTTGGACAGACGAGAAGTAAACATGTCTCTTTGCTGATTGCAGGAAATGCAGTCCATACCTTGCGCAGCCAACAACCCGACAGATAACACAACATACATAAATTTGAATAATTCAGGTTAAGAATTTACCAAGACAAACTGGGCAAGTAGGTTGCTCTATTGGGCCAGCAGCAGAAGGCTGTGTATGGTCAATGGATCCACTATAACCGATAAACTAAACATCTAGAGTTAAAAGCAGGCGACAGACATCTTCCTTTTGAGACTTTCTGTTCGGTTTCCTCTTTGACATTTTGCAGCAAGTTTTCAAAGTACTAATGGGAGTGGAAGAGATAAAAAGAAAACCAAGAAAGAAAATCTTAATCCCTTTGTAGACAGAATTAACACTTATATAATGTAAATCATTCAATGAAAACTTCAAGAGACTGGTATTTATCGAGACAACAAAAGGCGAACAAGATAGGTGCTTACTTGTTTTTGATTCTCTAGTGGTGTCTGGAGAAGTTCGTTGTACTCACTAATGATCTATGGTGTGAAAAAAGAAAAATGACTATTTTTTTTTGGAAGATTTTAAGAAAGAATTTAAATCGATAATTTTGGTTTTAAGTGCTAACTAAATTTACAATTATAACCTTAATAAGAAATTAGTAAATGGTCTTAATACCAATGACATAAGAAAATAAATATTAACATATGTTAAGATTATTTTCTAATTTGTACTCCCCAAATAATTGAATCTATATTAAATATATTAATTCGATTTACAATGTTATATTACAATATTAATGTTAGTTCCTCTTTATAATATCAAATCTATTAATAGAATTTTTAGTAGATTTAAAAATGTTAGTTCATATCTTACTTAGTTTAACAAGGTGTACAATTTAACATAACATTGTAACATTGTAATTTAATTTTCAAATCTATTTAATTATAAAATTTGGTAATTAAAAAAGAACAAAATATAATTAAAATTCAAATAAAAAATATCCGAAAATTTTATGTTGGGAACAATATATCGCAATATCCAATATCGCTAATAGACATACTATCCTTCAACAGAAAAATATATTCTACGAAATCAATTCTAGAATATTCCGAGTTAATATTTTCCAAAAAAATCTTAATTATATCTTAGAATGTCGTAACCTTCAAAAACTTTACTTCTTTCTTCGGTTAATTCAAAAAAATATTCTGATCTTATATATATTTTTTTCAACGGAAAATTCCAATATCATCGAGTATGAAAGATTGGTTTTATATTTCTGATTACAAAATGTTTACGCGGATATTACAAAGATTCGATATTATAAAAATTGATATTATAATTTTCGTAAAATTTTGGAAGAATTACAATTTTCTAATATCCTAATTTTATAATTTTTGGATATTTTTCTATAATTACAATTTGTCCGTTCTATAGCACGGGATATATCTCAGTTGAGTTTTTATAAACCAAATCAGAAAAACTCACCCGGAAATTGAAAAAAAAAGTATTGTAATTTGGTACATCTTAAAATGGTTTGAGGCGCGTCTAATGCCTCAAGCCTGTCTTTCGATAAGAATAAGGAAATTGTCATTTTGCAAAAGCTTCACTGTCTCTCAATCTAAGGATGTGCCTAGCCTTGGGCGTTCGGAGTCCCGTTCGGGTTCGGGTCGGGTCCATTCGTGTTTTGGGTTTTTGGGTTTAGGGGTTGAGGTTCCATTCCTGTATTTAAAAAAATCGGATCCGGTTCGGTTCGGTTCTTTGCGGGTTCGGGTCGGGTATATACTTAATATTGATATCCGATAAATATCCAAAATTTTTCGGTTTCTAGTTCGGGTTCGGATATTTTTATCTAAATGTACCCAAATCTACTCGAATTATCCAAAAATATCCAAAATACTCGGAAAAAAACTAAAACATCGACTAGTTTTAACCCAAATCTACCCGAATTACCCAAAAATAACCGAGATATCCGAAGAAAACGAAAACATTGGATACTTTTATCCTAATCTATCCAAAAATACCCCAAAAACCCAATATATCTAATATATTTTTATATATATACATTTATATATCGGATATTTTTGGGTATCCACAAGTTTCGGATTCGGTTCAGATTCGGGTCGGGTTTTAAAATACTTTAAAACATTATCTGTTCGGGTATTTCTACAATTTCGGTTCCGGTTCGGTTCGGGGTTTTCGGATTGGATTCGGGTCGGATTTTCAGGTCCGGTTATTATGTCCAGGGATAGATGTGCCGACTTTTTCCTATTTGAATACACGAATATTATAAATTTTCCTTCTAATATTGACATTACATAAATGCAAAAAGGGACCAAGAATCCAGTGGAAATGGTAAATTTACTGAATAAATAAATTTTCAGTAAATAATTGCTTCTACTAGTGTAGTACTAAGATAAGATGACTTTAACAAAAAAAAGAGGAATTTGGGCAAAACCCTTTTAATATTTTGCTCTCAAAGTAGTACTCCTTGGTTTTTCTTTTTCTTTTTTTACCCAAATTCCTGCTGATAAGAGAGAATATGTGTATGAGCTCTGTTGAGTTCTAAGTCGGTGGGTAGAATTGAAAATCTTGGACTCAGGATTTAGAAGTTGTTATATATTCAAAACAAATATATTACTGGCAAACAGAGCCGGCTCTACTATTTTGCAGGCCTCTGGGCAAAGTAGTACAAATAAACTAGGATATATCTCGTGCTATATCACGGACAAATTACAATTATATAAAAATATTCTAAAATTATAAAATCCGAATATTAGAAAATTGTAATTTTTCCAAAACTTTACGAAAATTATAATATCAGTTTGTATAATATCAAATTTTTGTAATATCCGCGTAAACATTTTGTAATCAGAAATATAAAACTAATCTTTCATACTCGACGATATTTAAAAATTTTAACTATTTTTCAAAAAATTTAAAATAAATAAATTAATTAAAACGAAAATTATAGTCTAGAAAGAAGTAAAAAAATATATATATATTTTTAACTACTTTTTAAAAAATTTAAAATTAATTAATTATTTAAAACAAAAACTGTAATATAGAAAAAGTAAAAAAAAATCGACAATCTACGTAAATTAAAAAAAAAATTCGAGAAAAAAATCAGAATCTACATAAAATCTCTTGTTTTTGAAAAATTAAATCAACATTTTAATTTAAATCAAAATCTTGACTGCAAAATTAAATCTCTTATGTTTAATTAAATCAACAAAATCTTCATAAAATCTATTTTTAACTATTTTACAAAAAAATTAAAATTAATTAATTAATTAAAACGAAATTTATTTATTAAATGATTTAATTAAATGATCACATAATAACTAATGACTAAAATACCCTTAATGAGAGATTAAAATTTGTTCTTTGAAATAATGGCAATGTGATGTAAATATTAACTGTTTTTAATGTTTATTTATAAATATATTTCCCAAATAATATATAGGGGATACATGTTATGAAAGTATGGAGGCTTGATGCAGCGATGGATTTCCACTCGTTACTACGAAAAGTAGGGTTGGGCAAAATACCCGAATCCGATTTTTGCAAAGTATCCGAATGGGTCCTAGATTTTTATACCCGATAAATCCGAATCTGAACCGATCCGAATCCAAAATCCGTAGTTCCCCGAAAATATTTGAAATACAAGTATATAACAAAAAATATTAGTTATACTTATATTTGTAATAATTTAAATACCCAAAATTACAATTATAAAAACCCAAATATATTATATATTTTTGGGTAATTTTGGTAATTTGGATAGATTTGAGTAAAAAATAACTCATATTTAATTTTTTTTGGGTATTTCGGATATTTTCGAGTAGATTTGGGTATATATGTATTGAGTTCACTTGGATTATGTTTCTCATTTTCCTAATGTGTTATTTAAAAGAGATTGCATCATTTTCAAATTAGCTTTTGTGTCAATGGGATCTTCACAATATGTGAAACCTTTAACTTTACAGTTATGATGTATATGACTATTTGCTTCGGTTACTTTGGGTGCAAAATATCCGAAGAACTCGAATCCGAATCCGAACCGAACCTGAGTGAACTCGAACCCGATCCCGAACCAAAAATGTCAAATACCCGAATGGAGCCTAGAAGCCTAAACCTGAAAACCCGAAAATCCAAAAAACCTGAACCAAACCCGAACGGGATCCCAAACGCCTAGCCCTAACGAAAAGCATGATTGTATTCTTTTTTCGGTTTTGCTTCAAATTTGTTTTAGCTAAAGTGTTAAAAGTTTCTACCCATTCTTCGTAAATAAAATTTATTCTCTCCTTCTGTTTAACAAAAAGTGTAATTTAAACATGATTCACACAACTTAAAAAACCTATACAAATTTCTACTATAATCTTTATAAATGCATTAATTTTTTTTTCTCTTTTAATTTTAAAAAGAAGATTCAAATTTTAAAACTCCATTAAAAAAATGATACTTTTTATGAAAGACAAATAAAATCTATTGACAAAAAAAAAACAAAAAAAAATCTTAAAACAATATTTTTTGTGAAACAGAGAAAATATATTTTTCAATAAATTTAACATTTCAAAAGAAAGAAGAATACATGTTATGTGGACAAATTATAAAACTGAGGATATTATTTACTGCCCCCAAAAATTAATGATATTTTCATAGAAAAGCTGTTATTTGATATATAAGAAAAGTCGCCATTACACAATAGTCTAAGACTACATATAGTAGTGGTTGTGTGTCGATTTTAAAATGAACAAATACATATATGTTTTTCATTCTCTATGTTTTAAAAAATTAAGCTTTTAGCAATTGTCGTGACAACTTAACTTTAAAATTACGGATCGCGCCCTCAACAGATGACACATACGTTGACTTCGCATAGACTAATTAGATCCAGGAAACCTTTTTTTTTTTTTTTGATATCAAATGTTTATACAAATATATATTTATATAGTAATATTTCATATTTTGTCCAAAATTGATAAAAATTTAGATATAATTTAATAGTTTCTGGGAAGAGATGTAATTTCGGAATTCTAATAAAAAATTAAAATGTGTAACTAGAGTACAATGAAAAGAGTTGTTTTAAAAAAAATAAAAACTTAGGTTACTTTTCGATAATTTTAGCATAAATAGATGTTTTTATAAATAAAAAAATACAATAACAGAAATAAAGCCTGGGAAAACAAACTTGGGCCAGCTGAAGGAGAAATAAATTTAAAAAGGATAATAAAGGAAAAAAGCCCAAATTGACCCAATAAAAATTTTCACGAGCTAACGTCGTTTGCTACTTGCAAGTGGAAGCACCGAAAGAGTTTGGGGTTGGAAAGTGACGATTCACAGAGTGTAGTTTCGGAGCGGAGGAGAGACGTCTTCTTGTACTAACTGTTTTACTAACTGCTTCCACGACGGCGCGTGTCAGAAACCCACCAAGAAAGCTTTCAGATTGGAGCAATTTGCTTCTTCAATTCCACGAATGTTGTCAAATTAGGTTGTTTGATCTTTCCTTCTTCTTTTGATACATTTCCTTCTTCTTTTGATGCATCTGGGTCTTTAGGGTTTGAATGGAAATGTTCACTCCGCAAAAGTATCGGTGGCCGGAGACTGACCAGAAGGGAAAGGCCATAGCTTTTGCCGACGAAACCACGAGGCCTTCTACGCCAAGGGGGCTCCTCCGAGAGGATGATGATTGGCGAAAGTTCAAAGAGGTTGGTTTGCTCGATGAAGCGTCTCTGGAAAGAAAAGATCGTGATGCGCTTATAGAGAAGATCTTGAAGCTTGAAAAAGAGGTAAATAAAGTTTGGATTTTTGCTGTATTGTGTTACTGAATCTATGGGTGCAATTGGGTTTGAATTGAGAAAGTATTCTCTTTTTTTGTCAGCTGTTTGATTACCAACATAATATGGGGCTTTTGCTAATTGAGAAGAAGAAGTGGACTTCGACAAATGAAGAACTTCAGCAAGCATTTGATGAAGCTACGGAGATTCTCAAACGTGAAAGGACGTCAAACTTGATTGCTTTAAATGAAGCTGACAAAAGAGAAGAGAATCTTAGGAAAGCTTTGATCGCCGAAAAGCAATTTGTAGCTGAGGTATCTCATTTCTCAATTCATGCTGTTCTGTTGTGCTTTTTTTTTTTTTTGTGTTTGATGTTTATTAGACGTTTCTGCTATTTGTGTATTTCAGCTCGAGAAAGATTTGAAATATTGGCAACAAGAACATTCTGAGGTGAAGTCTACTTCTGAGGCAAAGTTAGCTGAAGCAGATGCTTTGGTTATGGGTATGAAGGAAAAAGCTTTAGAGGTGGATAGAGAGAGGGCCATTGCTGAAGAAAAGCTTTCAGGGATTAATAGAAAAAGTTCTGAGTTAGAACGGAAACTAAAGGAGGTGGAAACTCGTGAAAAGGTGCACCAAAGGGAGCATCTTTCTCTAGTTACAGAGTATGAAAGATTACTTTTTTTTTACTCATCGGTTCTGTTCCTTGTTTTTTGGTATGGAGATTTGACCTCACATGTTCTCTTTTGCTTATGTTTCTTAGACGAGAAGCTCATGAGGCAGTGTTTTACAAGCAGAGAGAAGACTTACAGGATTGGGAGAAGAAGTTAACACTAGAAGAGGATAGGTTGTCTGAAGCTAAAAGAAGCATTAGTCATAGGGAAGAAAGAATTATGGAAAGGGAAAGAACTATCAAGAAGAAAGAGAAGGTCCTTGAAGAGATGCAGCAAAAGATTGATATTGCCAAGTCGGAATTAAGAGAGAGAGAAGAATCTATAAACATTATGCTAAATGACATCTCTAAGAAGGAAAAAGTGAGTTTTCGAGTTGCAATTTTTTTCTGCTTTCTGTACATTTTGGCTTATATAGCAATTGGTTTCTGTTTTAGGACTTCGAAGCGATGAAGGCTAAAGTTGATATCAAAGAGAAGGAGCTCCATGAGTTTGAGGAGAAGCTTATTGTGAGGGAGCAGGTCAGCCTCAACTTGCCTGAAACTTTCTTCTATTTGTTAAATATATATCACATTATCTTTCTTGGTCATTGTAATGGTTATTTTTTGGTTTCACGTAGTGAATCTTCAGTATATGGATAGAAACAAAAAAGGGGAAGATGTGTCTTTGTGTTTTGATATTGTATTACACACACATACCCACCCACCTCTATTTGCCCCATAAATTTTATGTCAGTTACAGTGCAGTAAGTACGACTTACAAGATTATTAGTGTCCTAGTTTTTGTGGATACCATGTCTTGTTGCTGTGAAATATTATCTTTTTACTAATTAACAAAATCCGAGTTTGTATACAGAGCTTAGATTAATGTAACTAAGAGGAATATTTTAAAACTATGGTGACATTTCTTAGGGATATCATGTCGATGCTACAGAAATTAATAACTGACTGAAACAACTTACAGAACTTAATTTTTCCAGGTTATTATTTTTCTTTCGTTTCTGTCTGCTAAGTGACTGAAATAACTAACTTCAAAGAGAAGTGACACTGTGATTAAAATTTAACAGATGGAGATTGGGAAGCTCCTTGATGATCAGAAGGCTGTTCTAGATTCCAGAAGGCAGGAGTTTGAAATGGAGCTTGAACAGATGAGGAAATCCCTTGATGAAGAACTTGAGGGTAAGAAAGCTGAAATTGAACACCTGCAAGTTGAGATCAGCCACAAGGAAGGGAAGCTGGTGAAGAGAGAGGCAGCTTTGGAAAAAATGGAGGAGAGAGTGAAGGAGAAAGATAAGGATCTTGAAGCAAGGCTGAAAGCTGTGATGGAAAAAGAAAAATCTCTAAAAGCTGAAGAGAAAAAGCTGCATTTGGAAAATGAGCGATTACTCGAAGATAAGGAATGTTTGCGTAAACTAAAAGATGAGATTGAAGAGATCGGAGCTGAGACAACAAAGCAGGAGTCAAGGATTCTCGAAGAACATGAAAGTCTCAGGATTACAAAAGAAGAGAGACTTGAGTTTCTGAGGCTGCAGTCTGAACTGAAGCAGCAGATAGACAGAGTTAAGCAAGAGGAGGAGTTGCTCTTAAAGGAACTTGAAGAACTGAAACAAGACAAGGAAAGATTTGAGAAAGAGTGGGAAGCTTTGGATGAAAAGAAGGCTGACATAGCTAGAGAGCAAAAGGAAGTTACTGAAGAAAAGGAGAAACTGAGAAGATTGCAAATATCAGAGAAGCATAGGCTGAAGAGAGAAGAGATGACATCAAGGGATGATTTGAAGAGGGACTTGGATGGTGTCAAGATGCAGAAAGAATCATTTGAAGCAGATATGGAGAGTAAGAAAATAGCTTTGCATGAAAATGCCAAAAATAAGACCAGTCAGTTGATTGAAGATCTTGAGAAGCAAAAAAGGAATCTTGACATGGAGTTGCAGAGGCAAGAAGAAGAGGGTGAGAGAGATTTTAATGAGAGGGCGAGAACATATGAGAAGAGAAGCCAAGAAGAGCTTGAAAACATTAATTATACAAAGAAGCTGGCTCAGAGAGAGATGGAAGAAGTACAATACGAGAAGCTTGCTCTGGAGAGGGAAAGAGAACAAATTTCTATCCAAAAGAAGTTGTTGAAAGAACAAGAAGTTGAGATTCATAAGGACATCACTGAGCTAGATGTACTTAGAAGCTCTTTGAAGGAACAACGAGAAGAATTCATCAGGGCAAGGGAGCATTTCCTAGTATTTCTGGAAAAACTTAAGAGCTGCAGTTCCTGCGGAGAAATAACCGAAAAGTTTGTTCTGTCTGATCTTCGACTACCTGATGTTGAAGATGGGGATAAACTTTTCGGGAAACGGAAATTAAAAGCAGAGGAAGCTTTTAACATTTCTCCCAGTGCAGAAAATAGCAGGAAAACATCTTTGCTTGGGAAAATTGCTTCAAAGCTATTGAGCATATCACCAATTGGGAAGACAGATAAAGTCACTGATCTGGGTATTACGGTTAAGCTTCCAGAATCTTTGCAACCTGATGATACCCTGGATATAGTGCCAGGCAATGATCATGAACCATCTGCTACTGAACAGAGTTTCACAAATAGTATAATACAAGAAGGTCCTGAAGTTTCCCTGCAATCAGAGATAAAGAGTGATAAACCTAGACGTGGTAGAGGTAGGGGTAAGTCTGTTAGAGGAAGATCGCAAGCAACAAAAGCTGCGTCTAAAGATTCAAAACCATCTGATGTAGAAATTCCAAGGAAGCGACAACGCGAACAGGCTTCTAAAGTCACAGAAAGTGAACACACAGCTGCTGATAGCGATGAGGGTGTAGATAGTATCACAACTGGTGGACGTAGGAAGAAGAGACAGACAGCCGTTCCAGTGTCTCAAACGCCTGGGCAAAGCCGATATCATCTCAGGAGACATAGAAAGTAATTTCCTACTTCTTTTAAACTGGAAAAATGAGTTGCAGGGAATTGCATAAGAAATCTGCAATTCAATACGTGTGAAACTAATATTTATATGGAAAATCCTTTCAGTGTAGGAACCAAAACAGGTGCCACAGAAAAACAAGAAAGTGTCAGTGGTGATATCAGAACAGTGCCAAGTCCGAAGGATACTCTTACTCCACCACAAGGTGAGAATAGGGAAAATGGCAAAGCTGAAGTATTAGTGGAAGCGGTGACACATGAGGAGATTGTTAGGGTACGATTTTCTCAAACATCGAATTGGATGTTCTTTCTTTCTTACTTTATTTTCCAGCATGTGCAAATGTTCTTTCTTTCTGTCTGAGTGGAACATGTGGGCATATTTATTCTGAACCATAATTTTGATATAGATTGAAGCAGAGACTGAGTTCAAGGATAACAACATGGGAAAGAGGCCAGTCGAAGATCCACAGTTGGAAACAGGAGGCAGCGGTGAAATAAGAGAGCATGGTGAAGATGATGATGAGAATTTCAGCATGATCGAAGAGGAGAACGAAGGAGAAGAAGAAGAAAAAACAGAGCGCCAAGGTGATGCTTCCATAGGAAAGAAGATTTGGGTCTTTTTCACAACCTGATCATTTTCTTTATTTCTCTCTAAAAGACAAAAGTATCCCACAAGTAGGATTTGCAAACATCTTGTTATGTGTTGTTTCTTTTTTAACTTCACTTTCTTTTCTAAGCAACTGAAACAAAAAGGAAGTGAATCTTGGAAGGCATGGGCATGTTAGGAAATGTAACATTTGATTTTACTCTACAACTCCATAGATAATGCTGGTATCCAAGGAACCAAACCAGATTTAGAGGTAAGACACAAAGTTACATAAGTCATTGTCATATGGACCTGACATCTTTTTTGGTTATGTTTGCCTGAAAATCGCCAAACCAAAAATAAAGTCCAAAACAAAAAACGGTAAAAAGCAGAAAAGGACTACACAATGGCTTATATGTAGGATCTTACCAAGATTTGAAACTTAAATTAGATAAGATTTATAGTGAGTAGATAGTAGATACGCCCCGCCTTTCAATGTTAAGATAAAAGAGTGGTCCAAAAGAAAGGACATGCAAGAGCATCAAACTCACTCTTCATTACACTCTCTTAGAAACATCCCATTAATTCTCAATGGCAAAGTTTTATGACTTTTGAAAAAGTCATAAATCCATCTTCTGGTTCTATTAATGCTCTTAATTAAATTAAATCCAAAGTAACTAAACATTATACTTCAGTTTCAACCACCAATTAAGCTTCTTCCTTTTGAGTTATTTTGAGTTTTTTTTATTTAAAAAATTATTTTTTAAGGAAATATAATAACTGTTTTTGAAGAAAGGGACAGTTGATCAAATTTCAGAAACCTATAAAAAAAATTATATATAAAAATCTGGAGGCTGCAGAATTAACAGATCCTCTTATAAGAGACTCAATATTCTCTGTCTTTCGCTTTCACTTGCATTATCAACATAAGCTGTTGGACCCCTCTTCTTATCATTTTCATTACCATTATTGTTTCTCTGCTTTGGTAACTGTGTCTCGCTTTTAAAGATTTTTTTGTTTTTTTGGGTTTATGAATTTTAATTGCTAATGCTAAGTCATTGTCTAAATCCCTGGCTATGTACCCTATAACTTCACAACCTAATTCGATTAGCTTATAGTCTATGGACCAAACAGCCATAAAATGAACATGTAAAATTTTTAACTTTATCTTTACATTTTTTTTTTAGTCTTTATCAAAATATTTGTTTTCGGATTTAAACCTATATTTCAGTTTTGTCATATTATAGGCTATGCTATATGTAATCATAAGTTAGAGAAACAGATTTGGCATTTCCTCTCTTGCTCTCTGTTGTGTCTTCTTCTTGGCATTTCTTCTATAATAAACCCTAAAGAGAAACGAAACAGAGAAACCTCTAAAGCTTTCTATTTTTCTCATGAAATTTTCTTGTCACACAAACCAAACTCTAGAAGAAAAAATCTTGTATACAAATCAACGAACATTCATTGTTTTCAAAAGGGTCCCATAATTGGGGTGATAGCTTTGTTTTCATCTTCCAATATTAACACCCACCCAAATTTCTTGATTATCTTTGTTGTATTTTAACTTCTTTTGATAGAAACATATGCAACAAGTGGAATAATTCCAATACAGATAAGATCCACACAACACTTTTCTTTCCTTCTCTTCTCTTGTATCTTCTCATTATAGTCTCAATGACGATGCTTAGACTCAGAAAGAAGCAACATTTGGTGTTTTTACTATGTTTGTGGTGTTTGGTGGTGGATTTGAGCAAGGCAGAAACAGAGGAAAGTGAAGGAGGTCCCATGGAGAAAACAGAGCAAACTGCTCTCTACTCTACAATTCAAGGCTTTGTCGGTAACTCATGGAATGGCTCTTATCTTTATCCTGACCCTTGTGGCTGGAGTCCTATCCAGGTCATTTCTGTCCTTTCAAGAACAACAAATTAATACCAATTATGTGGAAAAAAAACTATCTTGGCAAGTGGCAACTAATGAAAAAAAATGTTTTAGCTTATCAAGATGATGATTCTTGAATTTGAAAACCGATCAAAATGATTGAACAGCTGAAGTAACTTATCTGTTTATGCCTATAATGTAATCTCAAACCAGAAGATAGAAAATGAGACTTCTTTGCTCACTTTTATTAGCAACCAGTAATCAAAAATCTTCTGTTCCATTTTGATTTGTAATATCTCAACTTCATGAAACTTTACCAGAGAGTGAGATAATTATTTAAGGTTAGTTTCAGCCTCAGAGAAAAAAGTCACTTCCTTTTTGGTGTAACATAACGTTTTCAATATACTTTTGTCTCTCAAGAAATTTCAATTATTTGTTCTTAATTCTGCAGGGTGTGACTTGTGATATGTATGATGATCATTGGTATGTAACTGCTTTAAACTTTGGGACTGTGCAAGAAAACTCTCTTGCTTGTGCTGAGGTTCCAGTGATCAGACCACAACTCTTTGAGCTCAAGCACCTCAAGTCCCTCTCTATTTACAGCTGCTTCACATCGCCCAACCGATATCTAGCTTCAATCTCGGATGAGAGGTGGTTGGATCTCTCTAAAAGCTTGGAGAGACTTGAGATCAGATCAAACCTGGGACTGATAGGTGAACTCCCTTCTGTCATCACTAATCTCACTAATCTTCAATCTCTGGTGGTACTAGAAAACTGGTTAACAGGTCCATTGCCGGAGAACTTGGCCAAGTTGACCAGACTGAGACGCTTAGTACTGTCTGGAAACCAGTTCACAGGGAGAATACCAGAGGTCTCTGGGTTAACCAGATTGTTGATATTGGATCTGAGCCGGAACCTCTTATCTGGGTCGTTGCCCTTAAGCATTGGAGGATTGGATTCACTGCTGAAACTCGACCTCAGTAACAATTACTTGGAAAGAAAGTTACCTAGAGAGCTACAGTCCTTAAAGAATCTGACTCTTTTGGACCTTAGCAACAACAGATTCTCAGGTGGATTGACTAAAGAGATCCAAGAGATGAGTTCTTTGGTAGAACTGGTACTATCCGATAACCATCTCACCGGGGACTTGACAGGAATAGAGTGGAGAAATCTGAAGAATTTGGTGGTTCTAGATCTCTCCAACACAGGATTAACAGGGGAGATTCCTTGTTCAATCTTGGAGCTCAAGAAACTGAGGTTTTTGGGTCTGAGCAACAACAATCTCGGAGGCAAACTCATTCCGCAAATGGAAACCGAAATGCCTTGTCTCAGCGCGCTCTACGTGAATGGAAATAACATTAGTGGAGAGTTGGAATTCTCTTGGAAGTTTTATGAGAGGATGGGAAGGAAACTTGGTGTTTGGGGGAACCCTAATCTGTGTTACAACGGAGATGAGATCAAGAACCTTACTGATCATGTTCCTTTTGGAGTGAACCAATGTAAGAGAATTAAGGCAGATAAATATTAGAACCCTCGTTTTTGAATCAAAGGGTTTGCGATAGCAATGACTTGGAATTTGGAATGTTAAAAAGCTGTGGTCGTTTCAGTTATGTATTTTACTTGAGAACCAAATTATATAATATCTTGTTTGATTATTTCTTTCTTTTTGTTACTAGTTGTGCCTTACAAGGATCAAACATTGTGTGTATAAAACGAGCAATACTAAATATTATTCTTTTTCCCATACTAAAAAGTTTTTGCATACTAAACAAACATATAACTAAAAACCCCTTCATCAATTTTGTAAAACCCTGAAACTGAATTAACCAAAAAGAGATTCATTTGTTTTTTTTTCTTTGGGAATCGTAATTGAAAAGGTAACAAACGTAACTAAAAACTTAGATTGTTTAAGGGTTTGGTCGGGTTATATTAGGCACATCTTGTTAATATATGTATAAGAAATTATACCTTTTTAAAAATTAAAATAAATATCAATTTATTGACTCATGGTCCAACTGATTGACCCGATAACCCGAAGACTTTCCGGTTCAGTCTCCGGTCCGGTTTTAAAAACATTGTCGTCTAATCATCGTCAAGCGACGATCAGACTTAGGCGCATCCGAGCATTGGAGAATTCCGACTCGTCAAGAAGCAAATTCTCTGGGAAGCAGTTAAGTCTTTGATTTTGGTCGGATGAATGAAGTTTATTCAATCTGTCACATATTTCAACCAGAATTACAACTACTATTGATGATTATGAAAATACTAAGTAATATACAAAAGATCCGTTATATAAAATATAAATAATCCATATTTTAACAAAATTCACAATCAACAAACACTTTCCATCGTAACTTGTATAATATTCTCTCCCCTCCAAAAGAAAAAGAAAATATCTCTTCTATCTTCAAAGAAAATGGAGAAAAAGAGAACACTAATACTAGTTAATCTCTCTATAATAAAAATACAAAAGAACACAATGGAAAAAAAAACCATTAGTAGTCCAAAACTAGGTTTCCGTACTAGGGTTTGTTTCATCTTCGTTTTGGGGATTTTAGATCTGAAGTGTTTAGCATTAGCAATGGCGAACAATCTCTCATGCGTGTTGTCTCCATTCTACACCGGTGTATATCAGGTAGTGAATGATCCTTCATTTGATTCAATAATCTCATGGAGCAAAAGCAACAAGAGTTTCATCATTTGGAATCCGAAAGAGTTTCACAGCAAGATTCTTTCGAGGCCCGGACGTATTCATTGCTCAAATTTCACAATGTTTTTCTACGACCTCAAGTTTTATGTAAGTTTTGTATTTGCAAGATTAAACAATCATCTCTATCGCGCGCACTGCACAGTTTTGAATCTTGCTGTATATGTGTTTTTGTTGTTGTTGGTAGGGATTTAAAAGAGCAAAGGGGTCTCAGCACTTGGAATTCGGAAATGCTAATTTTGTGAGAGGTCAACCCGAGCTTTTGCCGAAGATGCAGAGAAAGGCTATAAGCAAGAATTGCCGTAGATTTGAGGCAAAAGCTAGAGCAGAGAAATCAGCGGATCGCTTGCAGTATTTGCGAATTTGATCACAATCATCAATACGATATATGTTTTGTTGATATGTTTGATCTATTGCCATTTTGATATATGTTTTATGAATGTTCATTGCACTAATTACAATCAAAAATCTTGTCAATGTCAAGGAATGTTTGTTGATTCTCCAATAAAAATGATGAAACATATCAGTAAATTATAGTTTCCAAGTAACCCGCATTCTTGTTTATGGAAAACGTTGTTTATCTCCTGCGGTTGGGTGATACGCTTGAATCGTCTTGTGCGTATGAGTTAGTAACGTCATGAAACAAACCCTAGTTCAATCTTGGAGCTCGAAGAACTGAGGTTTTTGGGTTTAGGAGGCAAACTCATTCCACAATTGGATACCGAAATGTCTTGTCTCAGCGCGCTCTATGTTAACGGAAATAACATCAGTGAGAGCTGGGTGTTATCTAGAGAGTACTATGGGAATATGTGAAGGAGTTTTAGTGTTTGGGGAAACCCTAGTCTGTGTTAACACGGAGATGAAATCAAGAAGACAAGAACCTTAGTGATCATATCCTGTAGAAGATACAAGAAGATTCTAGAAGATATATCAAATCCCTATCATATATTGTCTTCCTGGAAATAATATATTCACCCTTTACTACTTTCTGTAATTAGATCAACTACTCTTGTATATATATCTCCTTATACGCTTATCAGTGAGGACAATATAATCTCTTCTTTACATGGTATCAAGAGCTGTTCGATTCCTATAATCGACCTCTTCATCTTTTTTTTTACACAAAAAAAAAAAAACCCACACCTCTCAATGGCGTTCGAACCACGAGCCGCCGCTGACACAATCCCTACCACAGAGAACCAACCCCTACTTAACATCAACATGACTGGCGTAACTAAGTTGACATCAAGCAACTTCCTGATGTGGAGCCTCCAAATCCAGGCTCTACTCGACGGTTACGATCTTGGTGACTACCTCGATGGCTCCATCAATATCATGTCCCCAACACAAACCGTTGACGGCACAACGACTGCCAATCCAGCCTTTGCCCTTTGGAAGCGACAGGATAGGCTTATATACAACTCCCTGCTCGGCACCATCACCACGGCGATTCAACCAATCCTTTCCACCACCAAGACGTCTCAACAGATCTGGGCAACATTGACATCCACCTATGCCAAGCCTAGTTACGGTCACATACAACAGCTACGTCATCAGCTGAAGAACTGGACCAAAGGATCCAAAACTATTGATGAATACATTCAAGGCTTCACGACCAAGTTTAATACACTCGCACTTCTTGGTAAACCTGTGGAAAAGGAGGACCAGTTAGAGTTCATTCTCTGTGGACTACCAGACGAGTATAAGTCCACCATCGACCAAATTGAAGGGCGCGATATACCACCCTCCCTTAATGAAGTTCATGAAAAACTTCTCAACAGAGAAGCTCGCCTTCTCACCCGGGAACCCGTTCCAGCTACTCTACCTATCACCGCCAATCAAGTCTCTCAACGGTTCAATAACAAGTCTGGCCGCCAGAACAACACCAACAAAGGTCGTCAGCCCCAGTGGTCTGCTCCTCCGCCGTACAATTCTCGCCCAGCACATACCACCAGACCATACATGGGAAAGTGTCAACTCTGTGGCATCCAAGGTCATAGTGCGAGAACGTGTTCCAGACTCCACTCCTTCACCAACGCTGCCCCACCATCCCTCGGCCCTACACCATGGCAGCCTCGCGCTCATATGGCAACAGCACAGCCGTACAGAGCCACCGATTGGCTCCTTGACAGTGGTGCTTCCCACCACATCACGTCCGACCTCAATACTCTCGCCTGCCATCAGCCATATCATGGTCCAGAAGATGTCTCAATCGCTGATGGAACACCTCTTCCAATCACACATACTGGTTCCACCACTCTCTCCACATCTTCTATTCTCCTAAAGCTGACTGATATACTCCATGTCCCTGAAATTAAGAAAAATCTAATTTCAGTTAATAAGATGTGTCAAACTAATGATGTTTCAGTCGAATTTTTCCCGACTTATTTTCAGGTGAAGGATCTCAACACGGGGATCCGGTTAATGCACGACATGACTAGAGATGGGTTATATGAGTGGCCGGCTAAAGTACCTACAGTCTACAACAGTTCCACAATACCTAAGACATCTACAAAGACTTGGCACTGTCGCCTCGGTCACCCTACCCTTTCTACACTACAAAAACTTGTCTCCACCTATTCTCTACCAGTTTCTGATCACAAACACTCATTTTCCTGTTCTGATTGTTTGATTAATAAAAGCCATAAACGACCATTTCATCAAAATTCTATTGTCTCTTCCAAACCCCTCCAATATTTATTTTCAGATGTTTGGTCCTCTCCTATCCCTTCTGTTGACAATTACAAATACTACCTGGTTATTGTTGATCACTTTACATGCTATACATGGCTATTCCCTCTCAAACAGAAATCCGATGTCCAACATACCTTCATCCGATGGTAGAGAACAAATTACAGACAAAAATTGGCACTTTGTGTAGCGATAACGGTGGTGAATATGTTGCGCTACGAGCGCTACGAGCGCTCCTAGCAAGTCGAGGCATATCCCACATCACAACGCCTCCACACACGCCTGAATTGAATGGAATCTCTGAAAGAAAACATAGGCACATCGTGGAGACGGGCTTGACGTTACTTACCCATGCTTCAATGTCGCGGGTCTACTGACCATATGCATTTGCGACAGCCACCTATCTAATCAACCGCCTCATCACGCCAACACTACAAGATCAAACGCCCTATGAAACTCTGTTTAAGGAAAGGGCAAACTATGGGAAGTTGAGAATTTTTGGCTCCCTATGTCTACCGTGGCTAAGACCTTACCGTAAGCACAAATTGGAACCTCGCTTCTCCATCTGCGCGTTTATTGGGTACTCCACGACTCAAAGTGCGTACCTCTGCCTAGAAATGGCTACCGGAAAAGTGTACGTCTCTCGTCATGTGGAGTTCGTCGAGACTCGATTCCCGTTTGCAGAACTCCTCCCTGTCTCTACCGTTGCTCCTCCGCCTGAGTCGACAGCGCCGCCACTCAATAACCCACCGGTCTCCGTCGTACCGTCCCCGATCCTTCACCGTCGCCGCCAACAAGCTTCATCTGCTGCGACAAACTCACCGCCTCCCTCTCCTCAGCGTGAAAGCGAGCCCAGCCCATCGCTTTCTTCCTCCCCAATTCGAAGCCCTTCAACAATTGACAGGCCCATTAATGAAGGCCCACCTGCACCACAACACACCACAACAGCAGGGCCTGTAAGTCTACCAAACTCGCCCGGCCCATCTCAACACTCGCCAGGCCCATCTGCCCATTCCAGTCCTCCCCCCGTGATATTACCACTTCCAGCAGGTCAAAACTTGCACCCTATGAAGACTCGTGCAAAGAATAACATACACAAGCCATCAAAAAAAAACCTCTCTCTTCTCGCCACCACAACAAATTCACGTCCACAGATACCCAAGAATGTCAGTGAAGCTCTACGGGATGCAAAATGGAGGCAGGCAATGTGCTCCGAAATAAATGCTCTCATCCGCAACGGGACTTACGAACTCATACCGCCACAGCCAACTCAACATCTTGTGGGCTGTAAGTGGGTATTTACGATTAAATATCTACCTAACGGCTCTATTGACAGGTACAAAGCACGGTTCGTCGCAAAGGGCTTTCACCAGCAATACGGTGTTGATTACGACGAAACCTTCAGTCCAGTGATTAAGGCTACGACAATACGGATAGTCCTCCATCTTGCTGTTACAAAGGCTTGGCGATTACGTCAATTGGATGTCAACAATGCTTTCCTCCAAGGCACACTATCTGAGGAGGTCTATGTTGCACAGCCTCCTAGCTTCGTTGACACCGACAAACCAAATCATGTATGTCGCCTCCGCAAAGCTCTTTACGATCTCAAACAGGCGCCTCGAGCATGGTACACGGAACTACGATCACATCTTTTGTCATTTGGGTTCTCAAACTCACTTGCCGATACGTCGTTATTCATTGCTATCTCGGGCGAACACATCACCTATGTACTCGTTTATGTCGACGACATCATAATCACAGGAAGCAGTGATCGAGTCGTTGACAAGTTCGTTGCTGAATTGGCGCAAAATTTTTCCCTGAAGGATCTTGGCGATCTCCATTACTTCCTTGGTATGGAAGCAAAACGGACAAAGGCGGGCTTGCACATCTCTCAGCAACGTTACATCTATGAGCTACTACACAAGACTAACATGACAACGGCGAAACCAGTCTCCACACCAATGTCAGCCACACCGAAGCTGTCACTCCGCTCCGGCACCGCCCTCTCCGATCCCGCCGAGTATCGTACCACACTAGGACGTCTTCAGTACCTTGCCCTCTCTTGCCCCGACATTGCCTTCGCCGTCAACAAACTCTCTCAATTCATGCATCAACCGACGGATATTCATTGGCAAGCCGTAAAAAGAATCCTACGCTATCTCGCTGGGACATCTACCCATGGCATCTATTTCTCTGCCACCTCTCCAACAACACTTCACGCATACTCCGATGCCGACTGGGCTGGCGACACAGACGATTTCACCTCCATAAATGCATACGTCTTATACCTTGGCTCAAATCCAATATCTTGGACATCAAAGAAACAACGCGGTGTTGCCCGGTCATCCACCGAAGCCGAATACCGAGCCGTTGCAAATACAGCCTCCGAGTTACAATGGGTATGTTCTCTTCTTACTGAACTACATGTCTGCCTACTCACTCCACCGGTCATCTTCTGCGACAATGTTGGCGCCACCTACCTCTCCGCAAATCCTGTCTTCCACTCCCGAATGAAGCACATCGCCCTTGACTATCACTTCATTCGCAACAACGTACAGTCTGGGAAACTACGTGTATCTCATGTCTCCACACATGATCAACTAGCCGATGTCCTCACGAAGGTGGTGTCACGACCACGATACCTTGACTTCATACGCAAGCTTGGTGTCCAACCATGGCCTCCAGCTTGAGGGAGCGTGTAGAAGATACAAGAAGATTCTAGAAGATATATCAAATCCCAATCATATATTGTCTTCCTGGAAATAATATATTCACCATTTACTACTTTCTGTAATTAGATCAACTACTCTTGTATATATATTTCCTTATACGCTTATCAGTGAGGACAATATAATCTCTTCTCTACGTATCCCTTTTGGAGTGAACCAATGTAAGATAATTAAGGCGGATAAATATTAGAATCCTCGGTTGGTGATAACAATAACTTGGAACTTGGAAAGTTACTAAGCTGTGGTATTTTTGATTATGCATTTATTTAATTTACAACAAACCTTAAGAACCCCAATTATATAATCTCTTGTTTGATTCTTTCTTTCTTTTTGTTACTAGTAGTTTTGCCTTCAAGGATTAAACATATATAGCGTGTTTTATAAAACGAGGAACCCTATTTTTCCATACTAAAAAGTATTTTACATACTAACAAATTAACATAACAAAACATTAAATAATAATATATATGTATAAAAAAATTTTGTATATAAAACTTATTTTTTAGTGTATATAAAGATGTGTTTCCATTAAAGTAGAAGAAGTGTATGGCTTTTTGCGACATGTCTGAACGTGGGTGGTATGTTGGAACTTTAATTTATTTTCATTTTGGCATTTCAGGAAATTAAAAAAAAAAAAAAAAGTCTATTTAGGAAAAAACGTAATCTGTGAAGAAGTACGATATCGATATAGATGCAGAAATCAGGTGGATATCCAAATCAAAATTGGCATAATTTAAAGAAAAATGTGAATCATGGAAAGCTACTTGTCAAGTTGTCAAATTTTGTGTATAACTGAGTCAACCCTCCAAGCTACTTTTTTGTTTCTCGTAATTTCTTAAAATACCTTCTCACGCAAAAGATTTGGTATACATTTTACGTGTCTTATGCATGAATTTCCAATATCTTTCATGTGTATATTCGTTTAATAAAACAATTATTATTTTCCGTATCGTGATTATCCTACGACATGCATGTTATTATTTAGTTCTAATCCTTTTACCATACGCATACGTGTATTGTTTACCACTTTCGTCCTTCTATTTAGTGTACTAGTGTTTAAGATGTAATCTTATATACTTACGTTTTTTAGACTAGCTTAAGATTTCAGCTATTTATTATTTTTATAAAGATTTTAGATTTATTTTGTCAACTGTGCTGTATATAGTTTGTTAGTACGTATATGGTCTAAGGGTGATATGTAATCTTCTTTCTTCACGAAAAATATTTTGTGCTTAAGAAAGCTCACGTCTGATAGTTGAAATCGAAAGCTATTCTTGCTTTACTATTCATACATCCTGTGATATAATTACTGTTGAAAGTTGAATTATACGAAAGAAAACAAAAGAACAGTGACGATGTGCATAAAACCATTAAATATTTCTCCCGTCAACGGATATGTACACATGAAATCTTGAAAACAAGACCGTCCCATCAAACCAGATTCCCATTTCCTATCATAAAATGGACATATATATATTAAAAAAATATATAAGTAAAAGTCGAAGGCGGCTGCTAAAACAACGAGAAAAACTCAACCTTTGAAAGCTTTAGAATTTATTAAGTAATACGGAAAATTCAAAGTCTCATTAGCGTAGGCTTCACTCCTCTCTTGCCATTCCCCGACTTCCCCCTCATTTCCGCCACACTTATTTCCAATAAAATCCACACACACACATATTATAAATATACATATAGTCTCACCTACATACACATTATTCATTTCATTCATTACTTAAAGAAGTAGAAGTGAAAACTAGAAAAAGAGGGAAAAAAAAAAAACATTGATTACCAAATGGCTCCGTCTCGTACGATGATGATTCTGCTCTGTCTTGTTCTGTTTCTGATGGCAAGTAGTTCTTTGACGGCCGCCGCAAGAATTGGAGCCACGACGGAGATGAAGAAGAATAGAAAGAGCTTAGGAGTTAAATACAGCCATATTTTTGGTTACTTACCAAAAGGCGTTCCCATTCCTCCTTCTGCTCCTTCTAAGAGACACAACTCTTTTGTTGACTCTCTTCCTCATTGATTTCATTTCTTTTTATTCATTGTATTTTTTTTTTTTGTGGTTTTGTTTTGTAGATTAGAACAACATAGGGTATACTCTTTGTATATGCATACGATTTATTTACACTTTTGAATTTGTTCCCTTTTTTTATATATGTTTATGGACTAATATATGTTTAAGGTCATGATGGCCATATAAAGATCAAGAAAATGGATTAAGCTTTGTTAGCCTTCTTTGAGTTTATATTTATATAATTCTAGTTAAGAATATTCCGTAGGCCTTACACATCATACTGCTACTAATAAAACCTGTGTTAGTCTTAATCTTGTCATGTTCTTTAACTATGTCATATCCGTAACAAGGACAATTATTTATTCAATTAGCCGCCTCACTACTTTTGTTTTTATGCAACTTGTAAGTTGTAACATTTGTCTTTCTCATAGAGGTGAAATGTTTGAGTTAAGAGGATGATAGTCAAACATAATGAAATAGAATCCAGACCACATAGAACAAACATATTATAACAACAAAGTCTGGATTATTAGTAAGTAGGAAAAACAGAGACCAAAAATACAGTTAAAAAAGGGGAACAGAGGGGGGGCATTCCGAGAATTGAACTCGGGACCTCTCGCACCCTAAGCGAGAATCATACCACTAGACCAAATGCCCTTTTTATTCAATCCCAAATCAATAATTTACTCATACATCACTCAGGTTCCACCACTATGCGTGAAAGGATTGAATCCACTTCTAAACAATTTCTCAAGTGGCCAAAACAAAGGCGTTGGTAGATTCTCCCAATCATACCAATCCCATCCTTCAGCCTTCTCTGGCTCCATATTCTTCGGCTCTTGACTTGGATCCACAAGCACCGCACGCATCGAAACGGAGACGTAGTGCGATGGCTTCGGTGCTTCGTTGAAGACATTGTTTGTAACAGTCAAAAGCTTCATCTTTTCAATCTTTAGACCCGTCTCCTCCATCACTTCTCTCGCTGCACATTCTTCAAAGCTCTCACCTGCTTAAAGAACAAAGATTAGCTCAAACTGAGTAATCAAGATTTGGGAGAATGAGAGAAAGAGAGAAAGGGAGAGACCGAATTCGAGGTGGCCACCGGGAAGAGCGAAGGTGGAGTGGCCGATTGAGGAACGTCGGCGACCTAACAAGATTGAGTTTCCGTTGAGAATGAAAACTACGACGGCGACTCTTGGTATCGCTTCTCCTGTCGCCATTATTATCCAACACAGTGAAACCCTTTCTTGTCGTGTTTTACACTTTTGTTGACTTAGTTGGGTTAAACGGTGTCGTATAGCTTCCGCATTTATTTGTTTATAGGCCCAAATGTGTCGTTATGATTGGCTTACACAAGTATTTGCTGCTTTTCCATTTGGACTTCTTTTCTTCACTTTTTCAGTAAATCTATTGATAATAACCATCTCTAAATAATTGTGTCTTTTTTTTTATATATAGTTTTTCATACAATATCTATTTACTTATAATCATTTTTGAATATTATTTTAGAAAATCACATCTTTTTGTAATAATTATAGATTCTATATATATTTTTAATTATAATCACATCACTTTACCATAAATTTATGTTTTGTATCTTTATTATTGTCATGTTTTTCATTATAATTTTTCGATTCATATGGTTATATATCATATTGACGTAATTCAATTATATATATACAAGTTTAGACTTAATTTTTCTACATATTTGTTTTTGATAAAAAACTTTCTTCAGCCATTTGTAATATACATTGTTTACGTAATAAAGATATGATACATTTTTAATATAAACTAGGATATATCCCGTGCTATAGCACGGACAAATTGTAATTATAGAAAAATATCCAAAAAATATAAAATCAAGATATTAGAAAATTGTAATTTTCCAAACTTTGCGAAAATTATAATATCAGTTTTTATAATATCGAATCTTTGATAATATCCGCATAAATATAAAACCAATCTTTCATACTCGACGATATTAGAAATTTTCTATTGGGAAAATTATATATAAAATCAAGATATTTTTTTTGATTTAACAAAATAAAGAAGAAAATTTTTGAAAGATAGCGATATTCTAAGATATTAATTAAGATTTTAAAAAAAATATTAATCCAGAATATTCTAAAATTGATTTTGTATAATATATTTTTCTGCTGAAAAATAGTTTGTCTATTGGCGATATTAGATATTATAAAGAGAAACTAACATTAACATTAACATTCCAAAAAAAGTTAAAAATCGCAATCTACATCAAATCTCCTATTTTCAAAAAATTAAATCATCATTTAATTTAATTTAATTAGTATGTTTAATTAAATCAACATAATCTTTAGAAAATCTATTTTAACTATTTTTCAAAAAAAAAATTAATTAAAATGAAAATTATAATCTATAAAACACTAAAATTTTCTTTTGACAATTTACATAAATTATTCCTTAACATTTTTCAAAAAAAATTGCAATCAACATTTAATTTAGTTTAATTAATGTGTTTAATTAAATCAACAAAATCTTCACAAAATCTATTTTTAACTACTTTTCAAAAAAAAATTAATTAACTAAAACAAAAATTATAATATATAAAGAAATTTAAAAAAAAATTACAATTTACATAACATTTTTCAAAAAAAAATAACAATATACATAAAATCTTTTATATTCCGAAAATTAAATCAACATTTAATTTAATTTAATTAGTGTGTTTAATTAAATCAACAAAATTTTCATAAAATCTATTTCAACTACTTTTCAAAAAAAATCTAAATTTAATTAATTAATTAAAACAAAAATTGTAATCTATAAAGATGTAAAAAAAAATTCGACAACCTATATAAATTTTTACTTAAAATTTCTCAAAACAAAATCGTAATCTACATTAAATCTCATATATTATTTGGGGACTACATTTATAGATTTTGTGAAAATTTTGTTGATTTAGTGTTCATAAAATTTATTTTTAATTACTTTTTATAAAAATTAAAATTAATTAATTAATTAATACGACAATTATAATCAATTAATTAATTAATTATCTCATAATAATTAATGACTAAAATACCCTTAATGAGAGATTAAAATTTGTTCTTTGAAGTAATGACATTGTAATGTAAATATTAACAATTTTTAATTTTTATTTATAAATGTACTTCCCAAATAATATATAGGGGATTAGTGCAAATTTACCTTTTTGTATTCAAAATTCAGTTGTAAAAATATCTTCTTTTTTTTAATAATTAAAACTTGAACAAAATTCTCAGACTTTTAACGAACATATAAGCACATAAAAGTTTGTTTTCTATGTGTTGACTATATGGAAAAAAATGGCTTCTTAATGTCAAGTCAATCGTTTTGATCCTCAAGATTTCCAGAAGATCAAACTAATGGGAACTGTGCCAGTGCTTGTGGATGGAGATGTTGTGATCTCTGATTCTTTTGCCATTATAATGGTCAGTTCAATAGCTACCTTTATGTTTTGTGGATTTAAAAGCAAAAGATTCATGAAACTTGGGTTTTGTGGGTTTCTTTATCGACAGTATCTTGATGAGAAGTATCCTGAGCCACCTTTGTTGCCTCGTGACTTCCATAAACGAGCTTTAAATTACTAGGTAATTTCGATCCAGAACAGTACGTAGAAAGTATGCAAATTGCGAAAGTAATGGCTTTTTTTTTTTTGGGTGTATTATTTCAGGCTGCGGGTATTATTCCCTCTAGTAGACAGCCTCTTCAAAATCTAGCTGTTGTTATTGTAAGGACATGAGTTTGATATTTAATTTCTTAGATTCTAAAACAGAACAGTTACATTATTTATCCTGGTATATAGAGGAAAAGACAAATGCTGAGGAGAAATTTGCTTGGGTTAATAATGCTATAAGAAAATGATATTACAAATCTGAGGAGAGGTGGGGTGAGGTGAGAGAATCTTCCCAAATTCACGCAGCAATGATCAAATTCCATATCAATGTGGTAATATATCTAAGTTTTTTTTTTGATTGAATGTGATATTTATAAATGAAAATAAGATATGTACAAGAGAGTTTGTAGCCTAAGCAATAGACGGATTACAAACTAGATTGGTAAAAAGTATTCAATCTTAATCGGAAGCGCGAAGAAGGTACTACCTCGTTAAAACCTCATTTGGAAAGGCCGGGGTGGAAAAAAACCAAACGAAAAAAAAAGTACAGTTCTTTAAAGCGTCTTTGACAGGATCATGCAAAGCACACAATCTAAACAGAGAAGTAGAAAAGAATAGGGATAATCGTTGGAACGAGAAAAACGACTAGGTGCTGCCTTCCCGCGGGAGTTGTGGTCCACTTGCTGGAAATGTTTTGTCCGCTGCTGCGAATGATGATAGGTCCCATATTGAGGATCTGGTCTGCTTCTGATCACGGAATAGCAGGGGGCTGGAGGCCAACCAGCTACGTCCTCGTTATATCTGATCGGAACTAATGCTTCGTTTTTCCCCCAACACAAACTGTTACAAAAACAGGACAGGATGAGTAGAAAACAGAGCAGAGGGTAAAGGGTATTCATAATATATCTAAGTTTTTCCTTAAATTTATTACTTGTAAATTGTTTGCTGTAAAAAAAAATGTTTTTTTTAATAAAAATTTTGTATGGCTTTTCTACCGGAACCGTACACAACTCTTGCAAAGTGTTACGAGTTATACAAGAAACCGTCTGTGTTTGAAGATGCAGTCCCAGCGAAACAGCCAGATGCTCCATCTCCAACCATCTAATTATCTGAAACACAAATATTGGTTACTTTATGCCACGTTTAACCTTTGTGATGGACGGATCGTCACAATGCATGTCTTCGAAATTATCAGAAAATTCTTCTTCTTCTTTTTCTTGTTTTGAGTCTTTCTTTCTTTTTCTTTCAAATTATCACAAATTTTTTGGTAATTAAATCATCATACCTGCATCGACTTGCAGGAGTCGTGGACTTTTCTCACGTACTATTATTATTATTATTATTTTTGTTTACGGTGGAGTTTTCTTACAGTATTGCTCTATTCGTTTGTCACAAGAAAATGGGGGTTTTACATGGTTTGTTTGTTGACATCCGCAGTTCTTTTATAGGAAAAAACAAAATCTTGATCCAACGGTTAGCCTTTTAAGTAACTTATATAATCAAGGAAGTTCAGTTATAGTAACTTAGGTATTTTAAAACTACTGTATGTCGATGTAAATATTTCTACAGCTTTAATCTTTTTAAAAAGACCAGTCTTCCTATCATGCCTAGCTTTTCTTTATAAGTTACAGCCCAAAAACAAATCATTGTTGGTTTCTTGACTGTAAAGTTTAACATTACTACAAATAAAAAGAGGCACTAAGCTACAATGACAAAAGATGTTACTGCTCCATAAAAAATCTAGTTGAGTTTCATGTTTCTTTTGTTTAATAATATCAAGTTTTTGTTTTGTTGTCTAGAGAAGAAAGAGTAAAAATTAAAGTTTGTACAGGAAGGATAACAGGTTCCAGATTTTTACGGGAAAGAGAACTAGCACCACAAATTTAACTGCGCCATAATTTACTACGTTGACCACCATAATTAGTAATTTCTATACCGAACAAACCATAAATCAATCATCGAAATATTTATCTTTGATCACTACAACACTCTCATTCTTCAAATCATTCACTCTGTTTCATCCATACAATGACGGACACGACAGACGATATAGCAGAGGAAATCACATTCCAAAGCTTCGAAGATGACTGCAAGTTGCTCGGCAGCCTCTTCCATGACGTGTTACAAAGGGAAGTCGGCAACTCATTCATGGAAAAAGTCGAACGCATTCGGATTCTTGCTCAGGTTTTGTTTTCTGTCTATTCGTTTCTTCGTTTTTGTTAAGCTTTAACAATTCATCTATTACTTGTTCCCTTTTCATCTGTATAGATCATTGCTAGGACTCTCACATTGTCGTAATAAGAGATATGGATTAATTGACTTATCGAAATAAAGAGGGATGATACTACTATATTTTTTCTGTGGTTTTAAGCGTTTCAGAGTGCGTTAAATTTGCGTTTGGCTGGTATTGAGGATACTGCAAACCTTTTGGAGAAGCAATTGACTAGTGAAATATCCAAAATGCCATTGGAGGAAGCCTTAACATTGGCTCGTACATTCACTCATTCTCTTAACTTGATGGGCATTGCAGACACTCATCACAGGTCTTGAATTTTTTGTAAACACATTACAACAGAAATATTTACAAGTAATAAACCTGCATAATGGATTCTAAATATATACATTCTTTATTCCAGAATGCATAAAGTCCATAACGTTACACAACTTGCAAGATCTTGTGATGATATATTCAGCCAGCTATTGCAAAGTGGAATTTCTCCAGATGAGCTTTACAAAACTGTTTGCAAACAGGTCTAGCAACTTAATATTGTATCACTTTTAAAAATGGTTTCAATATGTTTCTAATATAATCTAAGTGTCGTTTTCTCAATTTGATTGTTGATTTTTTATCGCCTTTAAGGAGGTCGAAATTGTTCTCACTGCACATCCTACTCAAATTAATCGACGAACCTTGCAGTACAAGCATATTAGAATTGCTGTAAGTTTCTAATGATGTTAGACTTATATGATTTTTTTTTTTGATAGGAGTGTTATATATATATGATGTTAGACATATATGATTATCTCTATCTTTAATTTTACTTGAGAGTTGAAATTATATATATGCTTCTTGCAGCATCTTCTAGAATATAACACCAGATCAGATCTGAGCCTTGAAGATCGTGAAACGCTCATTGAAGATTTGGTACTCTCCACCTCAATATCTTCAATATAAATTTTCTCAGCAGAATAACTAATAAACTAAGAGTTACTTATATGATAAAGATTAGGGAGATAACTTCACTATGGCAAACTGATGAGCTTAGACGTCAGAAACCTACTCCAGTTGATGAAGCTAGAGCTGGTACGTTAAATCTAATTTGTAAATTTCAGTTAAAATTTTCAGTGGACATACCAAATTTTCTTAAACTTTTTTATTCATCAGGTCTAAACATCGTTGAGCAGTCCCTTTGGAAAGCTGTACCACATTACCTACGTCGTGTCAGCAATTCCTTAAAGAAGGTATTATTTTTACCTTTAGATTTCTAGAATATATTGGGAAAAATCTGAATAATAGTAAAGTTACTTTACCTTAAGACAATATTGATATTTTGTATGTTCTTGTTTAGTTCACAGGGAAGCCACTTCCACTAACATGCACTCCAATAAAATTTGGTTCTTGGATGGGAGGTGATAGAGATGGAAACCCAAATGTCACGGCAAAGGTTAAACTTTTTGATATTCTACTGTTATATATTTACGGATTTTAAACTCAAAACCAATTGGCAATAAATAAATTAGTTCATCATATATTACTCTAGTTCACATCTCACTTGTAATATGAGATTCTTAACATTTACTTTTCCATGAAGAAAAAGGAATTTATCTTTAACACTGCAATCAGAAAATTTGGTTGTCACACATTTGAATGTTGTGATATCATTTGTCCAGGTCACGAAGGAAGTATCTCTCTTGTCTAGGTGGATGGCTATCGATATGTACATAAGAGAGGTTGATAGCTTAAGATTCGAATTGTCTACGGATCGATGCAGTGACAGGTTTTCAAGATTAGCAGATGAAATTCTTGAAAAGGGTATTCAATTTCTATAATATCTTTATTTTTACGTCCATATAGTTTCTTTTTTAATTTAGATATTAAAATTTGATGTTTTCTCCCCAAACAGAAAGTTCTGAACAAGATTCTGACAAAGGCCAATCGAATTACTTAAACCAACAAAGTTCATCATCCCTGCCAACACAGCTTCCAGCTAGAGCTCACCTTCCTTCTTGCATTGGTAAAATGAGTTTTTATATTTTGCAGTGGTAAATATTTTAAATATTTTCGTGTAGTGGTATTGTGGTATTAGGTCTAGGGCCAAGGATGTAAACTTGTTACAACCTTGAGCCGATTCTCCTGTATGCAAGCAATGCGCGTGGATCACTTAGTCACTTAAGCTTCAACCGGCGTGTTTTATCCGTGGTGGGATCGTAGAAAAACTCTTTATTCGGAGAAACCTGGATACAATATTCTAAATCTAAGAAAATACTATATTCCAACGTCCACAAATTTTCACGCATGCATGTTTTTTTCTATCCCATCCCATTACAGAATTTGGTGAATCACAACATACCAAATTTGAAATTGCTACGACGACAGATTATATGCCACCCAATCTTCAGGTAAAGAAACGTTTTTAAACAAGCTTACATATATATGGAACATAGTTTGCTGAATTGCTCCATTCTTAAAAAGTTTTTTTGATAATTTTTTCTTTAATTTTTGTTTATATAGAAGCAGAGTGGACAAGGCTTTTCGAAAATCGACTCGGAGAAAGCTGACTATGGTTCGCAGCCCGGTCTTACTTCCCGAGGTTCTTTCTCATCTACCTCTCAACTTCTTTTCCAGAGGAAACTTTTTGCGGAAACTCAGGTTGGGAAGACCAGTTTTCAAAAGCTACTAGAACCACCTCCACTTAAACGAGCTGGAAGTGCTCCTTATCGTATTGTTCTTGGAGAAGTAAAAGAAAAGGTAAAGATCCTAAGTTTTTAAATCAAGTTTTTTAGATTTCGCCTCGTCGCAACTAACTACTTTTCACATTTAATGATTTGTGATCATAGCTAGTGAAGACACGAAGACTTCTTGAACTTCTAATTGAGGGTCTTCCTTGTGAATTTGACCCTTTAAACTCCTATGAAACATCAGATCAACTTCTGGAACCATTGCTCCTCTGCTACGAATCTCTGGTAACACTCTTATCTCCATGTGAAAATATATGGCGTTTCCATAAACATCCATCATCTTTAATTTAACGTCATTCATTTTTCTCAGCAATCATCTGGTGCTAGTGTACTAGCTGATGGACGACTTGCTGACCTGATCCGTAGAGTTGCTACCTTTGGAATGGTTTTGGTGAAACTCGACTTACGCCAGGTGATTTTTTTTTCCCCTTAAATCTTCAGATCTTGGTCCTCTAATTCAATGATACATTTCTCTAATTTATTTTTGATTCAATTACTAGGAAGCTGCAAGACATTCTGAAGCTTTGGATGCAATTACAACATACTTGGATATGGGTACTTATAGTGAATGGGATGAAGAGAAAAAATTAGATTTTTTGACAAGAGAACTAAAAGGGAAACGACCACTTGTTCCTCCATGTATTGAGGTCAGAATGAAATATCTATTGGGTATACTACAAGAAAGAACAATATGATGATGATATGAAAGTCATCTCATGTTTTGTTTTACCACTTGTTAATTTTTATTTATTTATGTAGGTTGGTCCTGACGTCAAAGAAGTATTGGACACATTCCGAGTCGCTGCTGAGCTTGGAAGTGAATCACTTGGAGCTTATGTTATTTCTATGGCTTCAAATGTATGATTTCTCCAAATGAAAATGTCGCTACAAGTTATGCGTGACTATTTTTCATCATTTTTATCAACAAAGAAAACAATGACATTGATTTATTTGTTACTTGTAGGCAAGTGATGTCCTCGCTGTGGAGCTGTTGCAAAAAGATGCTCGACTTGCTGTAACTAGCGAACATGGAAAACCATGCCCCGGTGGAACGTGAGTTCAAATCTCCACCAAAATATTACATTGTTTCATACTTATTAATAGCAGTCATTTTATAAGTACCTTCATGAGTAACATTTTGAGTAGCCTTAAAATCTCTTAGTACCATCTATTTATTTGAATAGGCTGCGAGTGGTACCTCTTTTTGAAACGGTGAATGATTTAAGAGCCGCTGGTCCTTCGATAAGGAAATTGCTCTCAATCGATTGGTATAGGGAACACGTCCAAAAGAACCACAACGGTCACCAAGAGGTATATTACGTGTAACTTCAAACATTTTAACTTCGAAGGGAGTCTCTAAGTAACAATGTTACTTTCAGGTGATGGTTGGATACTCTGATTCAGGAAAAGATGCTGGACGTTTTACTGCAGCATGGGAACTCTACAAAGCTCAAGAAAATGTTGTGGCTGCTTGCAATGAATTTGGAATTAAAATCACATTGTTCCATGGACGAGGAGGAAGCATTGGTCGTGGTGGTGGTCCGACATATCTCGCCATACAATCCCAACCACCAGGCTCTGTAATGGTCAGTTTCCAGCTATTTTGATAGATCATTTTTTAAATAATATTAATGTTTGTATTATTGGTTTGTACTAATGCTACCACTATGTCAAATACATCGATAAAAACTAGATAAGAATGATTGAATTGGTTTGACCAGGGCTCTTTGCGTTCAACTGAACAAGGTGAGATGGTTCAAGCTAAGTTTGGGATACCGCAAACGGCTGTTAGGCAACTAGAGATATACACAACCGCGGTTCTACTGGCTACCTTAAAGCCTCCTCAGCCACCTCGAGAGGAAAAATGGCGAAACCTTATGGAAGAAATCTCCAAAATAAGTTGCCAACACTATAGAAGCACAGTGTATGAAAACCCAGAGTTTCTGTCTTATTTTCATGAGGCAACACCACAAGCGGAGCTCGGTTTCCTCAATATAGGAAGTCGACCAACGCGAAGAAAGAGCTCTAGTGGCATAGGACATCTCCGAGCTATCCCTTGGGTCTTTGCTTGGACCCAAACAAGGTTTGTTCTTCCAGCGTGGCTTGGCGTAGGGGCTGGGTTAAAAGGAGTCTCTGAGAAGGGTCACGCGGATGATCTTCAAGAGATGTATAAAGAATGGCCATTCTTTCAGTCCACCATTGACCTTATAGAGATGGTGTTAGCTAAAGCAGACATCCCCATAACCAAACATTACGACGAACAACTTGTTTCTGAGAAAAGAAGAGGACTTGGCACTGAGCTAAGAAAGGAACTTGTGACTACTGAGAAGTACGTTCTTGTGATAAGTGGCCATGAGAAACTTTTGGAGAACAATAAGAGCTTGAAGAAACTCATTGAGAGTAGACTTCCGTATCTCAACGCAATGAACATGTTACAAGTTGAAGTTCTTAAGAGGCTAAGACGAGATGAAGATAACAATAAGCTTAGGGATGCTTTGCTTATCACAATCAATGGTATCGCTGCAGGAATGAGAAACACTGGTTAACACACTACCACAACACTTGCCTCGGTATCGTGATTTACAAGATATTATATTTTTCCTTTCAATTTTTTCCTTTTAGCTATGTTGTTGTTGGTCCAAGTATTGTTGTTGATATTCAGGTTTGGAAGCACCATTTCATTTCTAGAACCCACTATTTTTTAAAGTTCTATTTTGCTACTAATACTACTATTACTCAAACCTACGCAATGTCCCTAGAAAAAATTGTCGTACATTAAATTTCTGATGAATCAAAATTTATATCAAAATTTCATATATTTACTAATTATAAAGATAATTAGAAATGATTTTTTTCCATCACTAACCATTTTTCTTTTGTCCATTGTCGTTAATATACAGTTTTTAATATCTAAGAGGTTTTGAGGCAAATCTCATAGTTCAGTGAATCAGAGATAAGACGGGGTTTAAATCTCCTCCTCGTTGGCGAGACTCGAATCTGACACCTATGTCTTTTCGATCACATGGTATTTCTAGGAAAACTATCGGCTTCGGGTACTATAAAAAATGTTTTAAGTACAACTTTTGTAATTAGTATAAAACTAACCACTCTAGGAAAATGTGGTTTTGGAAATACATGTTCATGTCTTAAACCCACCACCAACTTGTGGTCAAAAGTTGATAAATCAAAATTTGGGTTTCAAGTAACTTTAGTCTTCTATGATTCAACCTCTGGTGTCAATTGCTTTTTACTATTTCCTTTTTCAAAACACTGTATGGTAGCCTTTTACATGTCTGAAATTTAAAAAGATAAAATTAGGCATGACCCGAGAGCATATTCCTTAGAATATTATTTCATCATTTTTTGTTGTGATCAAGTGTAGTACAAAGGTTTATTTTCTTATAAAGGTTTCCTAAAGGCATTATGGTCAAATGTAAAAATTAACAAAATCAAAGATGTTACGTTATAGACAATTTTTCTTTTTATCAGAATTGATTAGTACTGATTAAAAATTTTAGGAAACTGTTAGGATTTTTTAATGCATGAACTAAAAAATTTAGGAACTAAATGTTTATGAATTGATGAAGATTTCTTAGTGATTGATTAGGAAATTTTATGAAATAATTGGATTGTAGGAAATGCTTAGAATTTAACGAAATTGATTAGGAATTGATAAGAATTTGTAGGAAGAGATTCTTTCATTTTTTATATACACATTTGATTTCTATTATATCTGTTATAAACAAGAGGCAAACATAACTTTTTTTTTGAAATTTCGAATTTATATTTTCAAAAAGAGTCTGTTATTTTTGTACACATTTACTATCCAAACCGTGAAAATATTACCATTAGCATTGTACGGCTAACTCTTATAGTCTTATTGTACCGATTTTTTTTTTCAATTACATTTTTAGGTCTTTTCCATAATACTTTGCCAAAAAACTCTTTTTTTTACAATATCTATTATATGGTTTATTTTACAAGGAAAGAAAGCTTATTCATACCCCGATAATTCAAGTATGTTGAATTTATGGCCCAACTTTACCACTATGTTCAAACATACACGATCTAAACAGAAATTTGAATTTCATTATCCGACTTAACGTTTTGCGCATAATCATACAAATCGCCTAACTCCATCAACGGACCATTAACGGAAGCTGACGTGGATTCTGACATGGTTTAGATGACGTCGTTTTATGCAAAACTCAGAGTCCACCTGTCTCCAAAACAACATCTTTTTATGCTAAATGAGAATCCTCAAATCCATAAATTCTTTTCAGAAAATTTAAATGAAATTTAATTTAGTTTACTTATTGTCCGATTTATATTCAGCAATATTGACAAAAGACATTAACTTCTAAAGTTCTATTACACTCACAAATTGACGTCACTGATATTTCCAATTCCAGTCAAATCTTCACAAATCACAACTCAATTTGATCCTCCTCAATCTCAAATCTTTCGATCTAGGTTTCTCTCCTTCAATCCTCAAAGCTCATCTTCTTTAAACCCATTAACCAAAGTTTTCACCTTTAATCATGGGTTGCGTAAGCTGTAAACACTAGAAAACTCATAACGACGGCGGAGAAAGATCAATTCAATACAGTACAAACCCATGTCGTTAATCAAGTCTCTGAGCATCGTTAACCTCAATTCCCAACACCCAAATTCACAAATCAATCAACCCATATCCCAAATTCTTCTTCGCGTTAAGTTTGGATTCTTCCTTCTTACATGAAGAATTGAATTGAAGAAGAAGGATAAGGAGAATCGATTTAGGTTTCAGATTCACAATCAATTTCTAATTCAGTAGGAGAAGGAGAAGAATCGGAGAAGGAGAAGATTTCAAAATTGGAGAAGAAATTAGGTTTTCATTTGGGGAAAAAGTTAAACAAAGAAGAAGGATGGAACAACGTTGTTTTTGGCTGCCACATAAGGATTCTCATTTAGCATAAAACGACACCGTTTTGGAGACAAATAGACCTGAGTTTTGCATAAACGACGTCGTCTGAGCCATGTCAGAATCCACATCAGCTTCCGTTAACAGTCTGTTGACGGAGTTAGGCGATTTGTATGATTATGCACAAAACATTAAGTCGGATAGTGAAATTCAAATTTCTATTTAGATTGTGTGTGTAACATTGTGATAAAATCAGGGCATAAATTTAACATAATTAAATTATCGGATATGAAGAAGTCTTCTTTCCGTATTTTCTTTGTTATTCACTTCGTGTTCATTATTCACACTTGATTTCCTTGATTTTTTTTTGTATTACCTTTTATCTTTAAATTAATTTATTATATTTTATAGAAAGCAGTCAGCTAATAATTGATCATAATTCATATTAAAAGCAAACGATGATTTTTTTAATTTTTTTAAAGGAAAGAAGAAGAAGATAATAGTGATGTAAGCATACATGGATCCTAGACATGAACAAACATAAAAATTGTGAAGATAATATTTGCCCGAAATGATTGAATTCATTGTGTCATTTTGTCTCTTTAAGTCAAATCGCAGTTTTTGGTTGTTGTACAACCATAATCCATACTTCTTTTCGATAAATTGCAGCTTTATGCGATAATATTAGATGTTATATATTCTCTACAAATTATAATAGCTAAAAATAAGTAGAAGATTTTTAGTTTATAAGGTATGTTTTATGTTGTCATGTACTAATCTAAAAATCACAAGACTTAGAGGATTTCTATCACACTTTTCTGTTTTTAAGAATGCAAAAGATTATAACAAAAGAGAAACTATTGTCAGATAATGATACTTTTTAGTTTTTATATTCAATTTCATTAAACATAAAAAACAGACAAAGACATATATATATATATATATATTGTTTATTTATTTATATTTTGTGTAACTTCAAAAAACATTTGCATTAGAATTGAGAAGAAATGGGAAAAGTTTCTTCATATTTTATTTCTATTTTTATTTACTAATTATAATTTAGTATTAGAAGTGATAAATTAGCTTTAAATGACATAACATCTATTCGAAATTATGTTTTCGAACATCATTTACAACAATATATTTTTCTTAAAATAAAAATGGTAATCTAAAAAAGATGTATAGTTTATTAAAGGGTTTTCTGCAAAAAAAATCTTCCATCTCGCCGATTTTTGCAATTTTATCCTTCACTTCCAGAAAATACAATTTTACCTTCCACCTCAAAGATAATACGCAATATAACCCTTATACGTTACCATCAAGTTTGTAAAATATTGATAAAATATATCAAATCAAAATCCTCAGGACGAAGAGTCCAAATCTACCTTTAAATTAAAAAATCTAATGTATATGATTGCGAAAACGTTTAGAAATACGTATAAGGGTTATATTGCGTATTATTTTGAGGTGGAGGGTAAAATTGCATTTTCTGGAGGTGAAGGGTAAAATTGCAAAAATCGGTGAGGTGAAAAGTTTTTTTGCAGAAAACCCTTTATTAAAAGTTTCGGTTGAAAATATTGAACCCAATTTTGTTGGTTACTGTTTTTCATCTTTTATACCTTTGTAAAAAGTTTTATTTTCTTTGTTTTGTTATTGTCATAAAGTTAAATTTTCTAACTGGGATGAAACCCAAACCAAAGGAGCATGGTTTATAAAAATAATATTAAGTCTAGTTCTAGTACTAGAATTCGAAAAGTATGCATCAGAATTTATACCACCGGAAATCAAATTAAATCTAGCTTGCAAAAAAATTAAAACTCATGAAAAAAAATTTGTATGTTGTTAATAGCATCTTCGAGAACTGAAAGAAAATTAAAACTCCGTCGAGAACTACATCTTCACATACTTTGAACTTTCCATCTCCAACATTTGACAGTCAATCTTATGAGTTAAGGTAGATAATCTGTAATTACTCTCTCTCTCAGTTAAGTCGCTAAATGTGGCTACGCAGTCACGTAGTTGAGATAGTATCTCTCAATTTATAACATCTACCTTGTGATGAAAATTAATAGCAACTCATGTATGATAAAAGTTGTCACTACAAAAAAACAAAGGATTTGCGATGAAAATATTCATCGCAAATCCGTCGCAAAACAGGTATAACGATGTATTTGCGATGCATACCTATTCGTCGCTAATCGCTGGTCGCAAATCTAAAATCGTCGCAATGTCGTCGCAATATTTGCGACGAACATAAACAATAGTTAATCTGTCGTACAAAACACTTCGCAAATGCGTCGCAATTAAGCGACGGATTAGCGTGTAATAATTTCACTCGCAAAATGTTTGTCGCAAAAATTTAGCAAAATTTGCGAGGTGGTTGCGTGAAATCGACGACGTTATTTGGCCAGAAAATCCTCAATTTTTCCGAGGGGATTGCGACAATACGTTTTCCTGTTGTCGCAAGTCCGTCGCAAAGTTGCGAGGAATTTGCGATGAATTATTTAAAATAATTAAATTTATAATCGTTTTTAATTAAAAATAAAATAAATCTTAAAATCTAATTAAATTAAGATAAATATTAAAATCCAAATAAAATTAAAATTCTTAATATTCAAAAGATAATAAACTACAATATTTGTTTTTAATACATAAAAAAAAAAAAGCTTTCTGATGGTCCGGTTCCGGTTCCGCTACCAGAACCGGCGTCATCTCCTAACTCTTCCCGAACGAGCCTTGCCAATTCCGGATCCTTTGTGTCCAAGTAGCTAAAAAGCTTATCATCCATAGACATTTGCTGACTCTGACTTGCGATAATATTCGCCTGGGACTGAATGATACTCTGAAGAGCTTCTGAATCCTGTCGGGATTGAGATGAATACGAAGCTGAAGAAGTACAAAAGTCAATCTTCGATTGCAGGGAACCGACACCATAAATTCTCCCTTTTTTACGAGGAGCGACCTGAAAAAGAAAATTTGATTGTAATTTATTATAAACATAATTAAAAATATTTACAACAATTTTAAAGACATACCTCAGTAAAAATTTTGTTCTTCATGGCCGGAGAGACAGATGCAGTGCTCTCGGGATCATCACCATCAGAATTCTGAGACAGCTCCTGCATCCTGGAAGTGACGTCATTGTAGATCTTCTCCGATTTCCCGTCGACAAACGATCCATCCGGTCTCCGTTTCGTCTCTTCAAGAACCGCTAGCAAATCCGGAATCGCATCGCCTCCACGGTTCTCAGCCTAAGTATATAAATAATTACTATCATATTTAATTAAAAAATTAAATAACTTTTAAAAAAACTTACTATCTTTCGTGCTCGGGCTTTAAACGAAAGATGTCTAGAACGATGCTTATGATACCCGTCTCCATCAGGATTAGAGAGCCGGGCCGCTCGAGCATTCCTACTCTTAGTCTCACTCGCCGGATCCAACCAATACGCCATGAGGCCTTTCCAGACCTCAAGATCCAACCACTTAGGCATCGCATTGTCGCCCTCTTTTTTCCACTTGCTCTTCCATCGTTCCACCTGGTCACACATGCGACCCTTCAACTTGTCCTCAAACTCTTTGCGAACCAGCGATGTAATCGCAGAATCCCAGTGATAAGCTTGCCACAAAAAAAATATTGTTATGTTGATAAAAATATAGCAAATAAAAATATAACAAGCATGTTTGCCGAAGTGTGCCAATTGCTCCCACGTGTACATGTTTCCTACGCACCATAATAATCAATCTTCTCTAACAAATCGTTTCCTGACATATACACTAGGGGAAGAACACGCACAACTTTGTTCTTCTTGAATAGTTTTTTGTTCTTTCAGTAAGAATGATGTAAGGGAAGAAATGGACGATGACAATCAAACCAGTATGGTTTCCTTCCATGCTTTAGTTGAAAAGCATCTGATCGATCCATGCAATATGGACAAGATAACCTTCCATGTGTAGTCCTGCCCGATAACATTCCGTACGCCGGAAAGTCACTAATGGTCCACAATAACACTGCCCGCATTTTGAAATTTCATTGTTGTTAATAATCGAAAGTCCGTACACCTGTATACTATAACTGTTTCAACTCGTGAATCAAAGGTTGCAGAAATACATCAAGAGATCGCTTTGGATGCTTCGGATCCGGTACTAGAATATTCATAAACAAGAATTCTCTTTGCATGCACATTTCCGATGGAAGACTGTATGGCGTCAATATGACAGGCCATAGAGAATATTGTCTTCTAGACAAACCAAATGGACTAAAACCATCAGTGCATAAGCCAAGATAGACATTCATACACTCGTTAGCAAAGTCAGAATGTACTGTCTGAAAGTGTTTCCACGCCTTCGCATCTGACGGATGCCTAACCTCCCCATCCTCTATTGTATGTTGTGCATGTCATCGCATTACCGCCGATGTCCTTTCTGATTGGTATAACCGTTTCAATCTATCAGTGATTGGCAAGTACCACATACGTTGGTATGGGACACGGGTTCTTCTAGTAGTTGGTTGATATCTCAGCTTCCCATAAAATTGACATTCCTGCAGCTTATCATCGTCTTTCCAAAAAATCATACAATTATCAATGCACACGTCAATCATTTCTGATGGTAACCCAAGATCCACAACTAATTTATGTATTTCGTAGTAACTCTCAGCGGAAAGATTATCTTCTGGCAAATACTCTTTAAATAATTCAGCCCATTCATCCATGCAATTCTCAATTAGGTTATTATCACTTTTAATTGTCATCATCCTATATGTCAGTGACAGTTTAGATAACCCCTCTCTATACCCCTCATAGATAGGTTGATTTGCAGAGTCTAACATATCATAAAACTGTTATGCTTCAACGTTAGGTTCTTCCCTAGTATCATCAAAAAATGCAGGAATAGATTCATGAAATGCATCTGTAACCATATCATGATACCTATTTTCTTGTTGATACTCTTCATAATTTTCAGACATGTTTTCGCCGTAGTTATAATTAGCATTATAACTTGGTTGATCAACACCATCACCCCTACTACTACTTCCTGCATCAAGACTAAAACCCTCTCCATGTGAAACCAGACATAATAGTTCGGCATAAATCCTCTATTATACATATGCGTCTTCACAATATCAATTTCCAAATATTGAGTGTTCTTGCACGTTCTACAAGGATAGAATATGTTACCGTCACGCTTTGCAAATGGGTTGTTAGTGGCCTGGTGGATAAATGCTCGTAACCCGACACGATACTCTTTTGTCACTTCCCTCGTCTCCGGATCTTTTCGATTATACATCCACTTCCGTAATGCATATACTTCATGCTCAGACGCCATTTTTTTACTCTCATACTCAGATTCTGTATTTTTTTTCTCTCTCAAATGTTTAATAAGTGTTTGAATTGTTGTGAAACTCAATCGCTATTTATAGAGATTGGAAAAAGTTGCGAGGGAATTGTTATGGAAAACTCCGATGGAATCCTACGGAAACATATTTGCGACGGATTTGCTACAACAATGCTACGAAATTGCGACATATTTGTGACGGAAAGGTTTCTCGCAAATTGTTAGGTACTTGTCATTTAAAACGTGCTCCAACTACTTTTTACCAACTCGACAAACCACGCAAATGCATCGCAAATTAGCTACTAATATTTATCATCGCAACCTCATCGCAAATTTGCTATGGAATTACGAGGGACTAACCTAATCATCGCAGATTCGTCGCAAGGTTTATCGCAAATCCGTCGCAAAATTGCGACGACATCGTCCGTCGCAATTTTGCGACAGTATTTATTTTCGTCGCAATGTCATCGCAATTTCGTCGCAATTTGCGACGGCCCTTAGCCATCGCAAATTTCCATTGCAACTCGGCAGTTTTCTTGTAGTGTGTAACACCCGTGTTCCGCAGTTAATTTTTGAATCAAATCGCGTAAATTAAAAAGTGAAAATTAAGCTAAAAAATAGCTATTGTGACGGTTTTAGAGAGTAAATTGAGCTACGAAAAATCATTAGATGACATTATGATTTAATTATGGGCTGGTTTAGTGGTTTAGTTGGTTTAATCATTAAATCAATTAGGAATCGGTTTATTTGAAGTGGAATTCAACTGAACCAAACTCTACCCTATATAAGCTGAGAAAAATCAATCCTAGGCTTCATTTCTCTCAGTTTGGTCGAGTTTTTGGGGTTTTGAAAGCAGGAGAGAAGCTTTGAGTTGAGAGAAAAACAAACTTCCTTAGAGACAAACTCGACATGTCGTGGGATAAAAGAGATTCGACCTAGCAAATTATTCTCAAAGGTAACAAAACTTTCTGGAGTTATATCTAAGACTTGTATCTAGATTCTCCAAGTTACATATCTTGATTTTCATATATATTCTAAGAATTATTCATGTTCTCGTGAGGTCGTTGGAATCTGTCGCGAGTCTGGACCAGTAGATGTTCAAAAGGTGATCTGAGGTTTATCTTTATCGGGTCGATCTGAAACTTTGTGGGTAGCTTAAGAACATCCAGGAGTCGAGTTTCAACGGTGAAGATTGGAAATGGACGGTTAGATCTCGATCTGCATTGGCATCTTTGAGATTGATAGTTTCTGTCAAATTTCCAGATATTGTCGGTTTAGATAGCATGTGATTTTGATTATGTTGTTGGTTGATTCAGAGACTGATCTTAGAAAGTGTTCCAGATAAGAAAAGCTAATATTTAGCAAAATAGCCAAGGTGAGTGCAGAACCATAGACTTAGGTGTGTGAATATGATTGATAACATTTTGTTTCATGTTTGTAGATCGATAAGTTTGTGTGATGAACCAAGTGGGGTTCTAGATCAGTATATCATGATATGGTTGATTGGTTGAGTCGGTATTCATGTTTTAATTTTTTTATTTTCATATTCATGTGTGTCTATAGCATGTAGATGGAGGATAACTTCACTAAGTATTTATTAAGTATTTATGCATCTCATTTTTGATGCATGTAAAGAAAAAGTGTGAGCTAGTAAAATCATGGCTATGAAGAGATGATGATCTAGACTTAAAAATTCGGGTTGGGATGTTTCAAAAGTAAAGTAAAATAGTCGCAAGATGTCCATTGTTTTTTTTTTAATATAAAAAGATGTATTTTGCTAATTGCGACTAAAATGCTCGCCGCGGTTCTGTCTTAAGGTATCATCACAAATCTATTGCATTTTAATTTTGCGACAAATGTTTTTATGCATTGAACACTTATTTGATGATGATATCTTAGCTATTTAATTTGCGACATAATAGTAGTAAAGGGGTGGGAGTAAAATGGTACAATGGTGGTCATCTCTGAAAACTCATCACATTAAAAGCAGGTTCGGAGTTCGAACCCTATTCTCAGTGTTAAGAGATTATCAAATCCATTAGGCTAGTTGACAAAAAAAAGAATAGTAGTAAAAGGATTTTTCTTCTATTTATGATGTATGTGATTGGAGGCAAATGTATGTATTTATGTGGAGAGTAAATTTTCGATGAATAACATATATGAATGAAATTAGATGTACAAAAAGGTTTTACAACAGAATTATCCTCGGCATTATACTAAGAAGATAAGGCATAATCTTCTCATAGTGTTCTAAACCAAATAAACTATACAAGATAAGATGAAAAAGTATATATTCATATTCCCGATCCGTTCGTTTTAAAATGTTTGAAGAAAATTATTAACTGATTCTTCTTGTCCTTAAGCAATTTAGATTCACATGTCTTTGTAATCAAGAACATTCGGAGAAAGACATATGATCCATTTTTTTTCCTCCTAAAATGACAAAACAGATTTGTTTCATAAAATTAATTTGTTAACTTAATACACTGAAAACATGCCGATGATTTGATAAAATAACAAAAATATATAATGAATAGTATGATTATAATACTTATTTTAAGTTCAGCATATAGTCAGTTTTTTACTGGGGTACTAATAATTGTTTTTTTAATAATCTATACTAAATAATTTAATGAAATTGTGGTATACACTATGTGGAATTTCTCTTAAATAACATTTGAGAAATATATAAAGTACCAGAGAGATTCTTTAGATCAATTTTAATTGAGCCAAGTGTTGCTTTGATAAAAGACTAAGTGTAATAATTTGTATGGATATACTTCTTTTCCGATTTATTTGAAACAGACGTATAACAAATTAAGATTCACATTAAAATATTATACAAATCAACCCCGGATCAAAAGAAAATTCTGAGTTCTAAAATCTCTGAGAATGGTAAATTAGGAGGGATGCTTCATCAAGAGAATAATATCAAACTTCCTTAAAGTTATTGACAACATCTTTCTCTACGTAAGATCACAATAGCCATGCAGCTTCCCTTTATATACCATTCAACTATAATTATGTTACATAAATTAATACATACATTTAAAATTTAAATACTAAATATATATATATATATATATGTGAAAAATTGGCAGGTAAAACATATGAAGACTCTATGAACAATACATGTATTTTCAACCAAAAAAAAAAAAAATACATGCATCACATAATGAATAGTATCTTGAACAATGTCCAAACACATGGAATAAGTTCAAGTAGAAATACATCACAATCGTAAAATACCTCCAAAACAACCTTTTTCTCTGGAGCATCGTGCGTGTTTTATTTAACTTATTCTCTTCTCAACGATTCGAAGATAATTGATTCTAAACACATAGGCATGTCAGAATCCGAATCCAGACACATGCGGAGGAAGACTAATTCATTAATCCATCGCTGCCTAAATTGAAAGCATATGCTTCCACATATACTAATTAAGTTAGCCATCGTAGTTACTCTTTTGAACTATAAACAATTCAATTTAGCAGTGTATACATCCACGTTGACAAAAGTTAAATAAAACAGATAAAGACTCTGGCGACATACACGTACTTTCGTGAAGGTGGCTAGCTAAATAAGTATATATACTTTATACTGTGCAACGGCATATGCCTTACGCATTTTTGGTTAAAATACATCATTTATATCAAAATATTAGCTACGTTAATTATGGACTCCCAATATTATCTTCCATACATTAAAATTGTTACAGTGACTACAACAACCGTTTAGTTCAAAATCTTATAGCGGGGTTGTTCAATCTATAACTTTAACAAACATGACTATATATATTTTTTTTGTCAACAATAGCAATCTTCATTAAAATTAAAAGGTCTCGGGTCCAATACATACTAAAAACAGATACAGAAGATAATAGATGGATCGCAGCCCAAATCCTTGAAACTGAAAGTCAAGCAATGGGCCTCGAAGGAGGCCCAAAATTCAGCGGATAGAAACATTAGGACCCAAGACCCGTTAAGCGGCGAGTTTCCCCTAGCCATCGCGCAGCGGCTGCAATGCACAATGTCCTCTCCTGGCGGTGGTTTGACGGCGACGCGGAGGCAAAACTCGCAGGAATTCACAGATCTACATCCGGAAGAAACGATTTCACTGGGAGCGGTAGGAACGTCGAAATAGAATTCCAAGTAAGTACTTCCTTGATGGTTCACATGACCATATATCTTTTTAATGATTTTCGACGAAATGTTTCGATGTGGATATGAGTTGGCTATATTTTTTTTACGACATTTAACTTTAATTTAAATTCTTAATTTTAAAGTAACTTTTTAAAGGTAAAGATGATATAAATTGTTAACAAATATATTTACATATATATATATATATTTACACATTAATTATTTATAATGTATAAATGGTAATTACATCTTGATTTCGTATTTAACTTTGATGGTTAACATCTAGATTTTCGCTGATCATCTTAATTATATTAGCCCGTACAGTGCGTTAGAAGAAAAGAGAATTGAAGATCAAGGAGCATATAGTATATATAGAGACTCAACGTACGGGTATTCCCTATATAGTCTAGAGTTGGGCCCTATAATTTTCTTACGGCATCAAAGAGAGTGTACTACTAAAGGTTGGTATCTTATTCTTACAAAATAGTTTTTATTAGGTTTAGCTACAGTTTCTCACATGATTTAGAATTTTCTGATTTGATTAACTTTTTGTCTTTATTTTTTATTATTATAAAAGATTAACCTACTGTTCTATCTCCTAGATTCATTAATTTGTCACCACTACAACATATACCATCTCTTTTAGACAAAACCTAAAAAATGGTTGGATTCTTTTATGCGAATGAGGAAAAATGAGACAAAATATCTCCCTGTGATCTATAGGCCAAATCAGAAACTCTCACGTATTTTCCAGAATAGTGAATGGATCATTGGATATAATATGTGTTAATATATATACTTAACATATGACACGATTCTTATTTTTAAAAATTATTAGATTATATATATATATATATGTGTGTGTGTGTGAAGTTGAACAAAAATGTGGAACCGATGTCTCCGAAGTGGTGGATTAGTATGATCAGCACGTAGACACAAATAAATGCGGTTCGATTCAGACCATCATCTTTTTCTTGTCTCATTGGTTTTAAAATATAATTATCATATTAAACCATTTCAATATTGTTTTATTAGCCTACGAATTCTTTTACTTTTGTTTTTAAATTGTTTTGTTCCTTACTTTTCTCATGGAAATATTTGTTTGCATCTCAGTTAGAGTTATCAACTCAGGTCCCAACCTGTCATGTTAAGGAAATAGGACTAGACGTTTTAGGCAACGTTTTGAAAATCAAAATTGAAATTTTTTTATCATCGGATCACCGTATTAATCCAATCTGACAGCGGCAACCTGATTCATATGAGGGCCAAGACGCTTATAATCTAATATATTATGCAATTTATAAAAATTAAAATAATGTTTGACACGTTATATATAATCTCACCTTACAATAATTAATTTTAAACTGGTTTAAATCCAAAATATTAGAAATGTTATCAAAATGTAACAAATTCTCAAACTTTATGAAATATAAATTGAATAAAAACATACATAACTAATAGAAATAAAAAAAATATTAGATTATAAGTATTCTTAGGTAAAAAATTTCTAAAATTATGTTGATACAAAAAACGAAATTTGCTGTATTTCAACTTAAAAACCATTCTATAATAGGTTAACATTTCAAGAAACTTAATAAAACTGAGGTATATGAGTTTTTGTTGGGTTTTTTTTTTCCTTTGGTGGGGCTTTTTTTTATTTTTTTTCCCTATGTAAATATATTGGATTTAATCAAGTATCAACATCGAACTTAGTTGATTAAAAAATCTTTACATCTAAAGGTCGGGAGTGTAAATTGCGCTTGAAAAAACACTATATTACATGCTTTGATCTCCGATCTTAGAAAATGTACGTAGCTAGAAGCCTAGAACCAAAACTACTTTTAAAAAAATTATATAAGTTCAATCTAACTATTGATTTGGTTTGCGTTTGGACCAAAACAAACCTTCAATCTGGTCTAAAAAAGAAAACAAAAATTTAATTTTTTAATTTCGAACGAATACTAAGTTATTTCATATCAGATCATGAACTAAAATTCAACAATCCATTAAAAACAATTGTTGAACATATCATAAACTAATTATTTTTTGGGACTAGTTTTGAACTCGAGCAAGACAATACTTAACAAATTGACATCTTTACTTTTTTAAATTATACTAGAAATATATCCCGCGCTATAGCGCGGATTGAATTTTAGATTTAAGTTTTATTCAAAAGTTTTGATTATAGTATTGCAATTATTTTAATATTTAAATAATAATTTTGAGTTATGTTATTATTTTCATTCAACAAATTAAATGTTATTTCTATAAATATATTCTCCAAAAGATATTATGAATCTTTGGATATTCCTTAGTCGAAATATTGATATGCTGAAAGGTCACAATTTAACTATTTTTTAAAGTGCTAATTAAATTTACAATTATATCTTTAAAAATAAATTAACAAATGATCTTAATACCAACGGCATAAGAAAGTAAATGGACCTGATTGGTTGTGGCTGTATATTTATGATTTTGGCTATAGAATTATGGCTATAAATTTTTCTGTTGTACCTTTAGGATTATGGTCGTAGAATTTTGGCGGCAGATTTTGGGTTGTAACTTTAGATTTATCTGCTGGATCTGTAGGTTTATCTGCTGGAACTGTAAAATTAAATGAAATATTTTTGGTAAACATGGCTATGACTTTTAAAATATCAAGATTTGGTGAATATTAGTGTCTATTATATATTAATATTTTGTCTATACATTATTAAATGAAAAATAAAATTTATGAAAATTTTATTTAACTAAAATAAATAATAAATTAAAATACTAAAAATGCAAACATACCATCTAAAAAATAATGAAATTTTTTCATATTTTCTAGTGATTACATGACAATCATGTATATATGTATAGGATTTATCAATTTGTTTTACGTAAAATTTCAACAAAAAATAAGGAATTTTTTTTATCAAATACACGACATGTATCAATGAAAAGCCAAAGAAAATTTTCTAAAACCCGAAATTTATGGCTTTAGACTTTTATTGCAAAAAAAGAAAAAAAACCATAAAAATGGCTTTAGGTTTTTAAAAGTTGCTTTGGTTTTGGAAAATATTTATAAAGTATGATTGCTTTCAATTCAAATATTTATAAAACATGATTGCTTTCAATTTAGGTCTTTAGACCAAAATATGGCTTTAGAAAAGTCTAAAATCTTAACCAATCACCCCCAATATTAACATATGTTAAGGTTATTTTCAAATTTGTACTCTCTAAATAATAATAAGAAGATATATATATATATATATAGTCAATATTTAACTAAATGTTACCTTTTACATTGGAAAAAAAAAAGATAAGAGGGTGATTGGTTGGAAGTTTAGACTTTTCTAAACCCATATTTTGGTCTAAAGACCTAAAAATTGAAAGCAATCATGCTTTATAAATATTTTCCAAAGTCAAAGTCACTTTTAAAAACCTACAGCCACTTTTATAGGTTTTTTTTTTTTGGGGATAAAAGTCTAAAGCCATAAATTTTGGGATTTGAAAAATTTTCTTTGGCTTTTCATTGATACATGTCGTGTATTTGATTAAAAAAAATTATTATTTTTTTAAAAAATTTTTACTTAAAACAAATTGATAAATCATATATATATATACACACATAATTATTGTGTAGTCACTAGAAAATTTTTTTTTATTATTTTTAAAGAAATTTGACTCAATAAATTGATAAATCCTATATATATATATGATTGTCGTGTTTCTATTTTTAGTATTTAATTTATTATTTTTTAATTAAATGAAATTTTAATAAATTTATTTTTTACTTGTTAATGTATAGACAAAATATTAATATATAATATACACTAATATTCACCAAATATTTTGATATTTTAAAATTCATAGCCATATTTACCAATTATTTTTATTTAATTCTATAGTTCCAGCAGATAAACCTATAGTTCCAGCAGATAAACCTACAGCTCCAGTCCAAAAATCTACAGCTATAATCCTAAATATACGGCAAAAACATCTACAGCCAAAATTTTAAATTTATAGGTACAACCAATCAGACCCTAAATTCAATGAAATATGGACTTTCTGTAATTGGAAGGCCGCTATGTTGGCTCGTCGTAGTTTCCTTTTATTGAGCCTTTGTTTCTCTTATAAAATAAAATAAATAGATAACCAATTAGGCAAAAGGTAAGAGGCATTAGTAGTGAAGTATATTAAGTTCATTATCCGGACATCTTCTAGGCCTAGCATACATTATTCAAATTTTTCTATCTTTCTTATCTACAAAATATATTAGTAGTACATCGAATAGAATAGATATTGTGCACATTCAATGCCATCCATCCGAATGGCTGCTCAAAACGTACTTAAACCGCGTGCATAAAGCTTCATGAGCATCCTGTGCTTTGTAAATTTTCTTCCCTAAAATATCAGGCAGAAAATTTCATAAACGTTTTTACTAAAACCAACAAAACAAAACTATATAGGATTATTCCATGAAAATATGGCATCTAAGCCCAAACTTTAATTTGTTTTATGGATTACAATGCGTCGTCAAAAATGGAAAAGAAATAAACATCAAATGGAACTGTTTCTTCCCTTAATTAGTAGTACATAAGTCTCATAATATTTGTATTAGTGCATACTATAATTTTACTTTTGTCAATTTTAAAAATATATTAGATGCTCACACTATTGAACCAGTTCAAGATACAAAAACCTATATACGAAAACCTAATCTCTTGAAATCAAGCACCACAAAGCAAACAGTCGACCGACTGATTGAAAATACGATATACAAAATAAAGCTTAGACCTATCTCATAATATAATTATTGGCTCAACTAATTTTTCCCATAACTGAAAGAGGAAACACATCCGGTTCCCTTAGGATGTTAAATTTCCAACATAATCATCTTTCGATTCTAAGGGTATTTATCCTCGTCTCTAGTTAAAAAAAATTATTTTATTTAGTATTCTCTCTATTTCATATTATGTTTCATTTTACCACTGCAAATTTTGGCATAAAATAGATAAGTTAACTTTGAGTCTATATAATAATAAAAAGACACGAGACCCATAAAACATATTAATTAAACATGTTTTAATAATAATTACAGTAGAAAATAATACAAAAACATATAAATTATGATATGGTGATAAATGGCATTACTTTAGGTAGGAATATTTGTAAAACAATATATATAGAATTATAGTTGTTTGACCTAAAAACATGACCAAGTTTGAGATGTTATTTAAAATCTACTGATACAATTCGATTTCTATAATTACTATTCAAATTAATGCAGTGACATATCGTCGCCACTAAAAAATTAGCACTAAACAACATGAAAAGCTTGTTAGGAAAATGATTGCATTGTATTTTTTGTATTTCTGGAAGTAGATTTTAAAGAACATTAATCCATGTTCTGATTGGTTATAACTTACACTACTTGACTGCTATAACATGGTTTGGCAGCATCTGCAATTTTAATATGAAACTATGCAATCAAAATTTGATGGGTAGTTCTTCTCTTCTTTCATTTGATTCTTTAAGATTTATATGTTTTCAGAAATTTCATTATCCTCCGAAAAGATGTAGTGGAAAACGAGCTGGTCCAATCCGTGTAGACCTTTTGTGCCTCTCGACACCTAATTTCTTTGGTCCATTTCAGCTATCTCCTTTTTTTCCACACAAAATATTACCAAATTACAAGCTACTTACTATTTCTGGTCTCCCATTGACCATGCGTCAATACCTAAACTACCCCTTTAGCTCATATAGTTCATTACAAGTTTCACTCTTAGATGAAACATACTGAGTGGTGAGAGAGGCATATGAAGCTCGGCGGCCGAAGGAGGATCGGTGAATATATTCCGGCGAGAATAAGAGGGTCCCACACAAGACAAGATTTACCTCCCCAAAAAGCACAAGTGGAAGAAGCATACGATAAAATTAGTATATGAAATTGGGTTTCAAGAAGGATATTTGAGAATGTGCGTTGTGAGGCATCATCAGTAGAAGCAAGCAAGCCAGTCAAATATATTCTTCTTTTTTTTCTCTGCCTTTTCTTTGTTCACTATAAAACAAATCTCATCTTCCTCTCTTGCCCTACACTCACAAAACAAACACTCTCTTCTTCATTTCTTCTTTTGAGTTTACGGACTTAAAAGAGAAGAAGCTATGGTGAAGTTCACAAAGCAATTCGAGGGGCAGCTCGTGCCTGAATGGAAAGACGCCTTCGTCGATTACTCTCAGCTCAAGAAAGACCTCAAGAAAATCCATTTGTTTACCAATAGAGTTGAGAAGAAACACACAGAAACTTCTCTCATTAAAACCATTAAGTCCTCTTTAGGAAAGCTTTCACTTTTCGGTAACAAGGAGCGGGAACGATCTCGTGCCATCCAAGTACTAATACTAACCTTTGGGACTTTTATGTATCAACTATTCGTGGGCTTGTTGTGTTAATGACTTTGATGCTTTTTGAGCAGGTTCATAAGAAGCTTGCTTCTTCTGAAAATAACAATGACGTGTATGAGACGGAACTTCTGGAGAAGATTGCCGATGATACTGATGCTGCAAAAGAGTTCTTCGCGTGTCTAGACACGCAGCTTAACAAAGTGAATCAGTTCTACAAAACAAAGGAGAAGGAGTTCTTGGAGAGGGGAGACTGTCTGAAGAAGCAATTGGAGATACTCATTGAGCTCAAAGATGCTTTCAAACAAAAGCACGCCAATGGAGAGTCTACTCAAGAATCAAAAGAAGACGATTCCATATCATGCACCATCTCTTGCGGTAATAAGAAGATAATTATTTTAAAAAAAAAACCCCGCAGTCTAATTAAGTAGACCTTATAACACACATTGAAAAAAAAAAAACTCTTTTTATGTCATTTAATCTCAAAATTCACTGGTTAAGTATATGGATTCGAAGAATTGGTTTAACTAATTTGCCCTGTTTTTGGATGCAGAGGAAGACTCTGTTAGGAACAGAACAGAGCAAATGCAAGTTGAGGAATCTTGCTTAGAGGATTTGGAGGATAATGGAGCAGAAGCATTGGAGTCTCCGAGATCAGAAGAACCGATCAAAATCAACAACGAGGACTCGAAGCTGACAACGGTTTCTGGTCGGGTTTTCAGCTGTCAGGGGAAGAGTGTCAAGATAAAGATTCCATTGACCAATCCTTCTCGTACATTCTCAGCTATCAGTTACTTGATAAACCAGTCGTCGTCGAAGAAATGTGGTCCAGATGGAGGAAATAAGCTGCAAATCAGCAAGAAAAAACTAAGCCACGCCGAGAAGATGATAAAAGGAGCTTTGACAGAACTCTTCAAAGGGTTAAATTATCTCAAAACTTACAGAAACTTGAACATGTTAGCCTTCATGAACATTCTCAAAAAGTTCGATAAGGTAAGCCTTAAATCAAAGCAATTCAACAAGATTCTTTCAACTTTTTTCTTTTCAATTTGGTTTTATTTAAGACCAACCCTCTTATGTTTTAGGTAACTGGAAAACAAATCCTTCCAATCTATCTCAAAGTTGTGGAAAGTTCTTATTTCAACAGTTCAGACAAGGTAACTAAAAAAATCTACTGTGTCCTTTTGATTTGTTTTTAAAGTTTGTGCAAGCGGAAAATCGACAACTACACTCTTGTCTTGTCACTTTATTTTGGTTTTGGAATATGAAAAAATACCAAATAGTTTGTCATTATTTTCATGGGACATGACAGGTGATAAATCTATCTGACGAAGTTGAGGGATGGTTCATTAAGCACTTCGCTGGAGAAAATCGCAGAAAGGCGATGAAATATCTGAAACCGCACCACCGTAAAGAGTCTCACTCTGTCACCTTCTTCATTGGTGAGATTTTTTTTGCTTTATACTTTTAAAAATATTTACCTGTTGATGTTGTGACATTCTTTTTTGGCACTTGCCAACAAAAAAACTTTTTCAGACAACAAAAAAAAAAAAAAAAAAAAGGCCTTTGGACCCCATCACACACATATACATTAGGATTCCACAATGTAACCTTTAATCTTTGAGTTTTCGGTGGACAACTAAGAGCCTCATGTTGTGTTATACTCTCTGTTGTATATCATTATCTTGTCTGCTGAAGAATCTTTGGAGATTGTAATCAAATCTATCTTGGTCGAGATTAATCTGTCCTAAAAAAATTAATCTCTATTCAGGTCTTTTCAGTGGTTGCTTTGTTGCGCTTCTTGCTGGCTACATCATTGTGGCTCATCTCACTGGAATGTATAGACAACACTCTGAGAACACTTTCTACATGGAAACTGCATATCCTGTACTTAGGCGAGTGATCTAATTAAAAGCGTAAAACCTTATGATTAATAGAAGAAATTTAGCTAATAGAAGCTAATGCCAGTTAATCTTCTTCATGTGTTTCTGCAGCATGTTTGGGCTCTTGTTTCTGCACTTATTCTTATACGGTTGCAACATATTTTTTTGGCGAAAAGCAAGGATAAACTATAGTTTCATCTTCGAGCTTGGGTCCCAAAATGAGCTCAAGTACAGAGATGTTTTCTTGATATGTACCGCTTCAATGTCTGCGATAGCCGGTGTCATGTTTGTTCATCTATCACTTCTGGCGAAAGGTCACTCCTTTCGACAAGTTCAAGTGATCCCTGGCCTTCTATTACTGGTAATTAACAAGCACTAGTCACTCTTCATCATGTGTTTTTTTCTTTTGTAAATTTGTAACCTAACTCTGTTTACTATTTTTTTGCAGGCCTTCTTGTTAATACTGATTTGTCCCTTAAACATTTTCTACAAATCGAGCCGTTACCGGCTTATATCAGTCATTAGAAACATAGTTTTTTCACCTCTTTACAAAGTCGTGATGCTCGATTTCTTCATGGCTGATCAACTTTGTAGCCAGGTAATACTTAAATCACATTTCAATAGACCGAAACAGAGTTAAGAAAAATATGGTCTTTACCATAAACCCTGAATCAAAATCTGATCTTTGACAATGGATTTAATCTATCTCGCAGGTACCGATGTTAAGGAACCTAGAATACATCGCCTGCTACTATATAACCGGTAGCTACGCAACGCAGGACTATGGATATTGTATGAGAGTCAAATACTACAGAGATCTCGCCTATGCAGTTTCCTTCCTACCATACTACTGGAGAGCAATGCAGGTAGATTACACTAAACATCATTCCTTCTTCCACAAGTTTATGTTTCTTCTCTCCCAAGTTAGGAGAAAATACTGAAAAAATGATTCTGAAACAGTGTGCAAGAAGGTGGTTTGATGAAGGTGAAACGAGCCACCTAGTGAACCTAGGAAAGTACGTGTCAGCGATGTTAGCCGCTGGAACCAAAGTGGCTTACGAGAAGGAGAGGAGCATTGGTTGGCTCTGCCTTGTGGTGGCTATGTCAAGTGTAGCTACAGTTTACCAATTGTATTGGGACTTTGTAAAAGATTGGGGTTTACTTCAACACAATTCCAACAATCCTTGGCTTAGGAACCAACTCATGCTTCGCCAAAAATCCATTTACTACTTCTCTATGGTACAAATCCAAATCTTTTATCACCCAAATACACACATAAATTTCAACAAAAGATTTGAAAAAGGAAATCAAAACTAGTGAGAACAATTTCACTTTCCTTTCTATTTGTTCTCATACTTATGCTCCGCGATTCTCTCTGATTCTTTTGTAGGTTCTAAATCTTGTTCTGAGGTTGGCATGGCTACAAACAGTTTTGCACTCAAGTTTTGAACATGTAGATTACAGAGTAACAGGATTGTTCTTGGCTGCTCTTGAAGTCATTAGAAGAGGACAATGGAACTTTTACCGGTAAAATTAATCTCCATTTAAGGATCTTTTTTTGGAATCAGATTCAGGATATATACTGATGCTTGTTTGGACAAAAAACAAAACATATGCAGATTGGAGAATGAGCATCTAAATAATGCAGGGAAATTTCGAGCTGTAAAGACAGTGCCGCTTCCTTTCAGAGAAGTCGACGAAGAAGACTGATCTGATCGATCATCATTGTTAACTTTGTCAGATTTGAAAGAACAATATGAGACGAAGGGGGAGGAAGGATTTGTTCTTTCTTGATCAACCATATTTTGTGATCAGTGATCAAGAATCTTCAAAATTATTATTATTCTTGTCCAAAAACTGATGTAACTAAAGAATCTTTCTCCCCTTTGTTTTCCCATTTTTCATCACCAAGAAGTTTAAGGGAAAAAAAAAACAAGAAATAAAGAGTTATATCTTATTTTCTTAACCAAAAAAAACATGATACAAAATGCATTATTTTTTTCTAAACATGTTATATTTTTATACAAGAGTCTAAATTATTAAACTGAGAGTGAGATTTAAAATTTCGGATTTAAAGATTTGGTTTTGTTGATAGTCCATTTTATAAATTTGAGTCACTCGTAGACATGCATAAAAGAAAATAAAAAACAAAAAAATAAAAAAAAAAAAAAAAAAAAAAAACTCAACTAAATTAAAAAAAAAAATGGTACTTATATAACAAACACTTTATTTTGTTTCATTGCTATGTATCTGATTTCTACTTGAATTTACTAATTGCCAAATTTCTAAATTTTATCGCCATTTACCAAATTGACTCTATAATTATTTGGAAATTGGAACTTCATCTACAAAATGTTGAGCTTTAAGGATTGTTTCTTCATTATACACGTGGTTGGATCTGAAACGTTGAAATGGATCAAATCAACGGTGGAGATTCTTCCGTCGTAGAGCAACCATTTTTACTTAGCTTGAGTTGGGTCCAACAGAGTCCATACAAACGTAGAACATGGCGAATACTGCCGCCGGTAGGTCACTGGTTTTGGCTCCAATCTATTCTCCGATAAGTGGTAACCCAAAGCCAATCAGTTTGCGGTTTTCAGCTTCTTTCTACAAGCCGCCTCTTCCATTGTTCAAGCAGCAAAACCCTATATCGGCTCTACACAGGTACCAATCTTTAATTCTCTTCTTCATCATTTTCCTTTCATTGGTATGATCTCATTTTCTCTTTCCCACTCGAAAATCTCTTAAAGTCGTATACTTTTGCTATTTCTACAGGTCGAGAGCTGCTCGTGTGATAGAGGTAGTAGCACCCAAGCAAAGGAATCGATCATTCTCTGTTCTTGGGTCTCTCACTGATGATTCTAAGTTAAACCCAGAAGAGGAATCAAAGGATTCCGTAGAGGTATCAATCAAATTGAGTTTCTTAATGTTGTATGTGTCTATGTCTTTCTCGCTGAAACTTTGGTTCTTGTTGCTGTTGTTGTTGTTGTTGTTATGCAGGGACAGGTTGCTTCTGTAGATATTAAACTACCGAGAAGAAGTTTGCAAGTGGAATTTAGTTGCAATTCATGTGGAGAAAGAACTAAGCGGCTTATCAATCGACATGCCTATGAACGTGGCCTTGTCTTTGTCCAGGTGTGTCTTTGATTCTGCTTCCTTTGATATGATCAATTTGTGCACACCACCATGTTTGCATAATTGTCCAAGAGAAATGCTTTGGTTGGTTAATTGCTTTTATTATTCCTTTGGCAGTGTGCAGGATGTCTTCGGCATCATAAACTGGTTGACAATCTTGGTCTCATTGTTGAGTACGACTTCCGGGAAACCTCCAAGGATTTGGGTACCGATCAAGTTTGATACGCTACATCGAATGTTGAATCAATTTTTTGTTCTTTTTCTCAGATATGTCCGTTTACGCATGATAAGAAGTAAGCTATTTTCCAGAAAGAATACAAAGAATGTATTATTCTTGAATCAATGTATCCGTATACATGGGGAAAAATGTAGCTATTCGGGTCGATACATTTGTGATATCATGAGAGATAGAAGTTTTAGGCTGTCATAGCCAGCAGAAAGAGAATTCCCAGTGCGGTATTGACCCACATTTCTACTCTTCCTTCCAGCTGATTCAAGGCATTTCCTCCATTCTGCAAACCAGAATTTATAGAAGGTCATAATCATAGAAGCATGGCAGTGATAGTTAACCTTTAATATCCTCCTGTATTTCTTTCAAGATTGTTGTTTAGTATGAAATTATTACCGTGTTTGGCGATGGTGCTGGAGCTGTGTCCTGGGAATCTGTTAGAACTGGAGGAGATGGAGGGCTCGGGGGAGTTGGTGCTGGAGCTGGGGCATGGTGATGCCTTTTGTGTTTGTGCTTTCTCTTGTGCTTGGCAGGAGCCGGTGCCGGAGCTGGTGGTAAACTTATTGGTGTAGGTGCTTGTGCTGGAGGCGATGAAGCTGGTGCAGGTGGCGATGAAGCTGGTGCGGGAGGTGGAGATGTTGGTGCAGGTGGTGGTGAAGCTGGTGCGGGTGGGGGAGAAGCCGGAGCTGGTGGTGGTGACACAGGTGGTGGTGAGACGGTTGGAGCTGAAACGGGTGGGCTTTGGGGTGGTTGTGGAGGCGGAGTTGCGGGGCTGCTTACTGGTGAAACTTTTGGAGCCGGTGATGAAATTGGAGTAACTGCTGGCGGTGGTGTAACCGGAGATGCTGGTGGCTGAGTAGCTGAAACGGGTGGAGTAGTGGTAGTTGGAGGCGGAGCAGTGGTAGTTGGAGGCGGAGCAGTTGTGGTTGGAGGCGGAGCAGCTGTGGTTGGAGGAGGAGCAGCAGTTGTTGAAGGCGGAGTAGTGGTGGTGGAGGTTGCCGGTGATGCGGCAGGACCTTGTGCATTGACACTAATGGGAGAGATGAGAGCAGAAGCTAAAAGAAGAGACCAAATGATTGAATTTGAATCCATTGTGTTGAGATGGAAGTTGCAGGAAACAATTGGCGAAGTTATTGTGCATATAAACAACTGTGGGATGTTGAGATTTCTTCAAGTATGAATGAAAAAGTTTGGTGCAACGATGAGTTAGGTGGTTTAAGAGATCAAGTCTTCATCAGAATGCTACGTTGCTTCTAATTTCGTGCCATTAATACGTACTTATCATATAACTGTCCCCGATAATAATCAGAATTTTAAATAAAACGTGTTAATCATCAACTAAATGGGACCGATGCTTCCTTTGGACCTAAAATTGGTAAGGAGTCTAGATCACTATCAAGAGAGGTTGGTTATAAAAACTTTTAAGGCAAAACATGTGTTCATATATAGAAATTGTGCATAACGTTACAATCAATGGCATTACAATGAACCAACCTGGTCTTCAGATTTTAACAAATGACAACGTTTCATGGACAGAAAATATACAATTTTGAACAGATCAGATGCAAAACTTGTTCTACAGACATAAACACTGAGGCATTGGAGGTAAGCTTCTACAGACAGAAAAAGGGTAAGACTTGATGCATCTTGTTGAGGAGTTTGGAAGGATGAAGATGATGATCGGTAGGAGCGGGTGGCTCTGAGTTCTTGTCTTTCTTCTTTCTCCTCAGCTGGAAAAACTGCTGCATTGTCTGAGCACATTCTGATTCGAGAACTCCGCGCCGGATTGTCATCTTAGGATGGAATGGATGAACTGGAGGCGGTGGCTTTTCTGAAACCTCTGATCCATTTCCTTCACCTCCAGGGAATAGCCTGGGACATGATCTTGTTCAATGATTTTGACTCAACAAATGTTCAAAACAACATTCTCAATTTCAGAAGTTATCGGTACCTGATCCAGCTGCCATCTGCTCCGAGAAGCTTATTGGGAGCACCCCACACAAGAGTGTTGACCCTTGCTTGAAGTATTGCTCCCGCACACATTGGGCACGGTTCTAGTGTTACATAGAGCGTTGTGTCCTGTTGGAAGAAGAAGCAAGTTATTGAAAATAGTTTCACTACCGCATCTATCAATCGTTGGTTGCCTGCTATACTAAGAGTCAGCAAGCTAACGAGGCGTAATCCTGGGTTCACGGCACATTATCAGACCATGACTATTGATCATTGAGATCATTTCATTTTAATTCCCCAAATAGTTAAGCAACGCCAAAACTTAAATGTGTTATTATGCTCATATACCATTCCTGCTATTGCAATGTAACAAAAATATATATTTGATTATGAGGGAGGTGTTTCAGAGAGAGAAAAGATTACCGCAAGCCTCCATGAACGAAGTGCTTTGGAACCCTCTCGAATACAAATCATTTCTGCATGGGCGGTTGAATCCCGAAGCTCCTCTACTCTGAACCACAAAACTATGGTTAGATGAATCCAGCAGAAGAAAAGTTCAAAGAAAATTAAACTTACAGGTTAAAACCCCGGGCAATAATCTTCCTGTCATGAACAAGCACAGCCCCAACAGGTACCTCCCATGTATCAGCAGCCTTCTTAGCTTCTACTAACGCTTCCCTCATGAATATTTCATCAACTGTTCGCCTTTCAGCTTCTACTTTGTATGCTTCTTCCCACTCCTCAAAACTATCCCTCACAACCTGTTTGTTCCTCTGAAGTTTCCTTTGCGTCAACGCAGAATCTGTCGATACAGAACCTGTTCCTTCCTGGAACTTTGCACTTAGAGGTTGTTGTTGTTCCACCTGCTCTCTTAAGCTGTTACTGCCAGATACCATGCTGGGACGGGATTCTGAAGGTTCCTTTACAAAAGGAGACCTTAGGTTTTGACCTGGAAATGGTAATGGCTTTTGACCTGCATCCATTTCAGGAATACGAGACTGGTAGCGTCTTCCTTCTCCCACGGTAACATTTTGATCGCTAGGTGCCTCGGTGGGACTGGATTCTGATGGTTCCTTAATAGCAGGAGATCTTATAAGATTTCGACTAGGCAGTTTCATTGGCACCTCTGTCGAAGCTGTTTCAGGAAGACGGAACTCGAAGTTTTCGCCTTCTTCTTCATCCACGTCAACATTTTCATTAGCAGATGTGGAAGACATGCGATTGGATGATGTGCCACCTACTAATATTGTGGAAGATGGCAATGATACCACACTTTCATGCCGCCCAGATCGCTGCTTCAGTTTTGTAGTGCCGGAAGATTCAAACTGGCTTCTAGGAGAAGTTTGACCAACCTTCAATTGATGTGGGGAAGGAGCTTCTTGTGGCAAAACTCTATCCCCTTTTGTGTTATCATCACTGCTTCCGTCATGCTCACGTCCAGAAAACCATGTTGCACTGCTAACTGACTCATTGGGTGAACTCTTTCCAGTTGGCTTTGGACTCGAGTCAGAGCTTCCAGCTCGGGAGCCCCACCTAAGCCGAGCAATATCGGCGATAAGACTCCACAAGGACCTACCACTTCTTTTGAAAATAGTATTCCCCTCTGCTGCTTTGCCTTCTGTGGCTCCTAGATGAGGAGTTCCCTGAGCAGAATCAGTGACCCACATTTCATCTGAAGGTCCCTTTGCTCCTGAACCACCAGATGATCGCCTTGAGTCCCGCCTCTTCAACTGATTGCTTTCAGCTCTTTGCTCGGTCTCTGGATTTGATACTTCGTGCTTGGCTTTTTTCACAAACTCCCCAACAAATTTCTCTGATAACTGTTCCAACCGATAGGCAGAACCAAGAGCATCTTCGGGTGTTGTAAATCTCATCAGTTCTCCAGCAGGCTGACTATCAGCAAAAGTTCCTGCTCTTGGATGTTCAAAGGCTGTAGGATAACCACTTTCTGAAGTTTTGTGGGGAATTTCTTGAATGGAAACTCCACTAGTTCCATAGCTTTGTCCTGATCCTCTGCTTACCAGCTGAGAAGAAGGAGGAATCAGTGTTGTTTCAGATCCTTGCATTTCCTCTGAAACCAGATCTACCAGCTGTAATTTATTTCGCGAGACCATCAAAGATGATTGTGAACTTGAGGCCTCTTCAGATAGCTTTGCCTGAGAACTTTGCAACCCTAAAGCCGTTTGACCTTCTTCTTTCAAGTTAGCATGATTTAGCCCAGATTCTTTCCAAGCACCACTTTTTTCTGTTTTGCTGTCCGATTGCACAATCGTCGTACTTCCTTGACCCATCAGCCTCTTCTCAGATTTTCTCTGAATTTCGGTATACCTTACTGCATCACTAGTATGAGATACATACAAAGAAGTTCTGTCAGATTGCGTCTTTTGCAAGGGATTTTGTTCAATAAGATAATCTTGCTGCTTCCTGTCTGATTGCAAACCAGAAACCAAGCCAGCATGTACTTCTTGGCTTCTAATCTGGTGTTTGCTTTGAGAGACATATGTATTTCTGGTATCCATGTCATGAATTTCTGAATTTTCAGAGAAGCGTTCAGTAGTCATTCTCATACCAGCTTGCTTAGGTATACTTTCTTCCACTAGAGGTTGCTGATTATTTGTCGCCTCTGGAAAATTTTGGCGCACATCTATACCTTCCTCCTGGCCACTGCTATATTTGGTTCTTCTTCGCATTTCAGATACTCTTTCCTCACTGCTATAACGAGTCTCCGATCTTTCCTTCAATTGCTGCCGAGAACTTTCAATGTTTTCATTTCCAGAATCATTATGAATTGAGTGGACTCTATAGTCCTCCTTTTCACCAAAGAGCTTTTGAGTTTGGGAATTGGTCTCTGCATCGTTGACATGGATTTCATGAATTTCCGTATCTTCTTCATAATTTCCTGTCAATTCAGACGCTCTATTACTAGTTTGACTAAACTTCTTACCTCTTCTCTGTTTCAAAGTCACTGCCTGATTTGAATTTTCACCTTCCTCAAAAACCTGCTTGCGATAGCTTGAACCCACTCTATTGGAGCTCTCATCTTTCTTTCTCCTCGAATGCATCTGAGAGGCTTCCTTTCTAGATTTTAATCCTTTGCCTGACTGTTCTACAACCTCCTTTCCTGAACTTCTCACGTTTTCGCGATGAATTTCCACATCCTCCTCCTGATCTTCAGTATCACTCTCGAACTCCCCAGAAGAAGCAAGGGAATAATACGATGAACAACTCGAACTCTTTGTCCTTATTGGTCGAACTTCTCTTTCTTCATTCCTCCTTTTACTTTTCCCAATGGATTCACCACTAACCAATTTCGAACCACGCCGAGATTCACTCTCCAGCTGAGAGTTTTTCTTTATCCTCCCACAATGTTCACAATCATATCTTTCCTGTAACTTCACATCTTCCATAATCCCATTTCGCCTACCAAACCCCTCAGGTCTCTCTAATCGCTCCCGCTCGTTTTTCCGAGAAACTTTCCCATAACCATAAGTATCTCTTCCTTCAACTCTAACCTTCCTCACATTTCCCACTTTCTTACTCTCTTCAACTCTACTAACTAAGTTCCACTTCCTCTCCTCATCTATCAATTCCTCACTTAAAAACGAAATCATAGCTTCGACATCATCTGGACAACTTCTACCATCACAACATTCATTAGATTCTTCCAAACCCCTAAGCCTAAAGCTCCGATTTTTTCTTCTTGTGCCAACACAAGAAGTATAACCCTCACAACCCACAAGTCTATTCCCACCCACAAGCAACCTCCTTTGAAACGAAGGCCACTGAATAAGCGTAGATTGTCTAATCCCATAAAGCACAAATCCAGGGTTTATCGATACCTTAGGCTTAACATAGGAAGAAGAAGATGGTGTTGCACAGCAGCAGCAATGTGAGCGAGAACTAGCACAGCAACATCTTCTCGACGATGTAGATGAAGATTGTACAAATTGGTAACTTTCAGATCTCTCAGGGAGCAAAGAGCAGTAATCTTGGTAATTTCTAATTCGAATCGGCCATAGAACTGAGTTTGTGTATGTATTGAACATATTTTTCGAATAGGAGAGGTACCTCGTTAAGCACAGAAGAAGAAGCTAGTGTGTTTCATTTCGAAATGATGGAAACCATTGTTGTGATCTCGATGGGATTTACAGAGGAAGAAGACGACAAGAGCGAGTCATGAAAAACCCAGTCCGGTTTAACTGAGTTGGTAAAATTGAATTGACCGAGTTCGAGATTGAGGATAAATCGGAAACTCTCTCGGGTTCTTATTGGGCCTGTTTCATTTTATTGGGCTTTATCTAACATTAAGGAAATGAGGCTAGTATAGTTAAATGTTAACCTTTTATTATTCCGATTTTATCCGTTGGGTGAAAATTATTGAATTTTTCTTTTCTTTTGCGTTTGCCTACATATTTTTAATTTGATTTTTTCAATTCCTCTTAACCTATAAACTAGTACTAGAACAAGTTTGTATAAATATCGTTAAAAATGTTTAAAGAAAACTAAAAGTATAATATTAATGAGTTCGGCAATAGTTTTTATAAAGAAAACAAATTTATGCAACACATATAAAAGAAAGAAAAAAAAAGAGCAAATAATAAGGTTTCACTTACATTAATTACAAAGATATATAATGAACAAATGAAGATCTCACACAACATATATTGTTAACGTATGTCCATGTATAGACTTATTATTAAGCCCAAATCAATTTACAAGCCCATGTAAAATTAAGATTTCTACATTAGAGCTATATATATATATATATATATAAGCGATGTAAAATTGAGAGTTGACTATCAATCTCATTATCAATATATCAAATTGCTGTTTTGAGAATCTCTTAATAGCTTTTTTCTTTGTTTATTTTTCTGTTTTAATATTGTTCATAAGAAGAAAATAATACTCTTTTAGATCTTTATTTTCATAAGGAGCAAATAACCTGGTTCTGATATCATGATAGAAATAGCAAACCCATGAAAATAGAGATCTAGAAGAATATTATTTGCTTCTTATGAGCATTATTCAAACAGAAAATTAAACAAAAGAAAAAGGTATTAGGAGACTCTCAAAACAACGAGTTGATATATTGATAATAAGATTGGGTAGACAACTCAATTTTACATAGAGCTCTCATCTAGAAACCCTAAAATTACATGGGCTTGTAAAATGATTTGGGCTTAATAATGAGTCTATAGGACATACTTCATCATATATTAGTAGGTTCTTTGATATGAATATGAAATTATCACTTTCGTTTAAATCATTGGGTATTCATTATGACGATTCTTCAACTATGAGTTATGTTTTATTTGGCAAGTGGCTACATGTTACTTCCTTCAAGATCATATTTCGTATACCTCAATTCCATCTATTTTACACTGGTAGCCAATGTCAAATAAATGTTTCACAAACAGTAGAAGAAAGTGGAAATGAAAGCGTTGTTTGTAGGAAACATTATGGCCCCAACAATCTCTGCAATACAAGTACAAGTGCTGGAGTCAATCCACTAACATCGAAGATACAATAGCTTTATACATCAAAGGTACAAGAAAGGGCATGTTTTGTGATCGCGTCCGCCGCTTGATTGGCAACTCGTGGCCGGAAGTCGATAACGAATACATCAAACTTCTCTTGAAATCGGTCATAGCTTTGGGCTAAGGAGGCCCAAGTAAACTTCAGTTCAAATTTTTGCAATATGCTTTGAACACTACCCTAGTGAAACCCATTCTTCTTATTGAAGTTGCGGCCCAGAGAAATGGTACTATAATTAGTCATTTATTTTGAACAACTCAAGGTCCCATAATTTTTTTTTTCCTTTTAAGGACTAGTAGGGCAAGTTGGAAACACACATTTCATTTTCACTACTTAAAATGAAAAAGAAACTATTTCGAATATGACATCCAAACTATAAATTTTCTAGCATAGCTTATGTTGGCAAAACAAATATATATATATATATATATATATATCTCATAGTTTTGAAGTACTATTTATAACTATTTTTGTTACATCATAGTCTTACATTTCTTAGAATTTAATGTTCACAATTTACAAAGAAATATATAGGAGTATATTTTTAGTAAACTAGGTAGTTTTAAAACTTTTCATTTCGCAAATTAGGTGATGTCAAAAAAGTATTTTTTCAGCTATTTCCATCAAACAAGGTGCTAGTTCATTGAGTGAAAATGAAGACATGTGACATTGACTTTTTATTTTGATACTTTAAAAAATAACTTTCAATTAGTAAAAATAGAAAAATTACATCCAAATATAATATTTAACTATAGTTAAATAAAATTCTCACTAGTAAAACGATAGAGGTTTGAATCAAAATAGTAATGACAAAGTAGATATTCAATATATATATATATATATATATATATAAAATATTGTCTCTTACATTATCATGAGAACATACTTTGGTTTTTTTATCTTATTATAAATGATGATTTTTTTTTTACATATATGATCACGACTAGCAGTTTTACATAGACCATGCTAAAGATCACCGATAAACTTGTTTTTATTAATATACAATAATTCTTATTCGTTAAAATCAATTCTTAAATTTTGGTTAACACTTAAATTTTGGTTAACCGCTGGACTAAAAATATTACATAATTTCAAAATATATGTATGATTCGTTTGATGTTTGAACAAAATAAAAGAATAGTTAACATGCACAATAGCATAATTAATCTGAAATTCTGAATTCAATATAGAATTCTTTCTTCTTAATATATATTGTATTCATCTTATCCTTATATTAAAAGAATATGAATATATATATATATATATATTTAAAATATAGAATTCTACGGATACCCAAAAAAAAAAGATAATTGGTACGTAAAATATCTCGTATTCTTTAACGCCGTTTATTGAGCCAATAGGTGGATATAATGTTGTATGTTGTGACAAAAATAATGTTTGTTAATTCCATAAAGACATGATGATATAATATGGTGATGTCGACGATGTGTATAATAGTGTTGTTACGTGACTTATGTGCATGTATGTATGTATGGATAATAGTACTTAAGAAGTTGGTAGAGGTAGAAGCTGAGGGACAGGTAAGGTTTGTAGGTAATCGCATGTGTTGGACACTAGCCTATTGGTCTCCTCTCTTTGCCCTCCCCATTTCTATGCCAAAGTTTTTCTTCTTCTTCTTCTTCTTTTGTTTTGTTTCCTTTTCCATTTTTGGTCTTTGGTCTTACTCGCTCTTTTTTTTCTTTCTTTTTTACCTTGTCTTTATTTGCCTTTGTGCGTGTGCGTGTGATGTGGTCCATATAGTCTTTGTTTGTTTTTTTTTTCCTTTTGAATCTTAATTTTCTTTTACATGGGATGAAATTAACACAAAAACTGGATTTTTAAGAGATTAAACATAAATCGTCTAATATCTATATCGATCAAATAATAGAAACTATTGATGTAGATCTCATTTTTCGTTTTAGTATTAAACAACTTTAGAGCACCAACAATATTTGGTAGTTTAACCTAACATATAGGTAAACTCGATTAGAACACGCTACAAAGTTCTCATGATGAAGATGGGATTTTATCAAGTTTGGTTGTAGAAGTTAGGGTCTCAATTGGTTGTAGATATTTCGAAAATGGGATTTAAAAAAAAAGGATTTGGTTGTATATGGTAGGGTCTTAATTTTTATTTCAAATTAACATTTATGTGCTTGCTTTTATATGTGAAAAATATATATTTTAAAATTAATTTTTAAATATCAAACATCTTTAGTTTTTAATAAACTATTTTTAAAAATATAAACAAAATGACATACGCAAACGAATTTTTTTCGTTCGTTTGTGCTAGTTTGCATTTACAGTATACAAAAGAGGTTTTGTTTGAAATTGTATAGGTTATGGTTAAAATTTGAAAAGATACACATTTAACATAAAGGCAAATGCAATCACCAACAAACAAATGAACAGTCATGACCAGTCTTTTATACTTTGTTGTATCCAGGACAAAACCATAGCGCATTAACGTAAGGAAACTGTTTATTGTAAGAAAAAAAAATAGCTTTGCTTGTGGAGATGTCATGTGAATCATTGTGCTTTACTTGTGGAGATTTTCTAATTTCTCACAAATATGTGATTCGTGTTTCACAATGTACCATGTGAAAATGTGAACATCAGTGGGAATATGGAATTAATTGAACACACGCTTTTTTTTTAAAAAAAAAGTGGAAGTTCTGGATTTATATCTATATATTTCAAAATCAGCATTTAATAAATAATTTTTAATGAAAAACGAATTCATATCCTCCTAAATACCTACATTTTTTATTTATTTAGGTTTAACTACTAATCCAACCTTACGTTAGTATCACATTATTTAAATTTTGCTATGCTCGAAGAATATGGATTTCTTTAGTGCAGTCGGATGAAATATTCGGATAAAAATTCAGTTGTTATATCAAATCCTAGTTAATTTATGTGACAGAGTAAACTTTTTATAGTGATGATGATCAGAAAAAGGTACATTTTCTATGGATATGCTAGTTTTAAGGAGAACATAGATGTGCTAATTAATTTTCAATCGTATGTGCTAACTTTCAACACCAATGCTAAAATTTTAAAATGGTTAAATTTTATGAATTCTTAATTCAAAATAATTCGGCAACGAGTGAATGTATTTGTATCCTCTATATATTAATTTAGGTCATTTCTAAATTTTAATTTAGAACTCTAACATATTCTCTCGATATGATGGTTTTTATCGGTTTATTTTGAACTAAACCTCACTTAAGAATTGGTTATACAACCTATTTGGATCACTCTCTCCACATCAACAATTGGCCTTTAATACCATATTAAGTTTTATGAGTTTTAACTCAAAATTAATTGATAATAATAGATTAATTATACATGTCTTTTATATATTACTCTAGGTTTCTTTAAAATCTATATGGTATTAAACTGGAAAATTCTGAAATTTTAATATTGTACATTCTATGAAACTGGTTAACCATATATGTTGAACAAACTCAGACTTTACCATTGTGAGAATTTTTTCAAGAATTTTCCATTGATCTAATTGGTCTCAAAGGATTCTCTTTGTATATAATGATTTTTGGATTTTTCAGTTCTATAGTAAAATCTTGTATACACATGAAAAAATATTCAATTCTCTTCAATGGTGCATCTAATTTCACGTGAGATAGCAATTTTTTAAATCAGACTCACAGTTTTAGAGAAAAATAAAGAAAATAGTCATAAACTGGATTTAATTGAATTTTGTAATGTGTTATAGATGTACATATTTATATTCTTTATGTCATATTTTATAAGATGTTTTAAGATTTTTTTTGTTCCATTTTATTAGATGTTTTGTAGGTTTCTATGCAAAATTTAAATGCATTTAATATTTTATAATTATTTATATTATGCAATATTTTTATTGGTTAATTTTTTAAAATTTAAATATTAAATAAAATTTTGTAAATAAAGTAAAATTTTTAATATGTGCGTTTTAAACCAAAAAATTTTAAAAAAAGGGATAAAGAGAATATTTTTTTCTTCCCAAGAAGTAATATTTGGCATGGAAAAAACAAAATATTTAAAAAAAAAAAGCTGGGGAAAAAAATAAAATTTTTTTTATCAAAAAAAAAAAAAAAAAAAAAAACATTGTTCTAAACTTCTATTGTATTTCTTAATATGGAATTTGGCGTTGCCACAAAATTTGAGTTTTGTGGGAGTGTTTCCTTTCTTATCGAAACTCGAAAGATAATGCTAGACTTTTTAGTTATACAAATCAGGTTAAGGATATCTTCAATTTACGTTAAAATTTACAACAACAAGAAAGCATTTGATCATTTGGTAATATTTTTCGATTCATTCAAAATAAATAAAAATTGGGAAGAGCTCCAAAAGTAGTAACAAAATGGAAAAAAAAGATAGATGAGTCAAAAGAAAATAAGACACGACTAAAGATATATAATTGCATAAAAAGGAAGAAGAAAAGAGAATGTAAAGATGTCCTAACCAAAATGGTGTCCGTAGAGGATTCGAATGGGATGTGTAAAAGATCATTGATATGATATTTCATATTTATGAAGACAATCTTCCACTAAAATTTGTATGGTATGATAACGTTTGATAATTTAAAGGTTACAGAAGTAGTACAATTATTGGTCTATAACACTAGAGAAATTCAGTAATAGTAATGAATGATTCAATAGTTACAGCTTCATAGGCAAAAATATCAGTAGCAAATTTTAGTTGACAATTACAACAGACAGTACTAGGTAAATCTTGTAAAAGCATTAAATTATTCTTATTCTAGTAGAGAAGAAAAGACCAACGCTGCAAAGAAAATGTCAAAGACAGAGAAATCTAAAACGTTAATTAATTTCTCAAATCACATTTAGTGGAATATTTGTCTCAATTAACTAAAGATTCCTTAAACCGTGTAGGTTCATCGTCAACTTCATAAAGTCTTTACTTTTGGAAAAAGTCTCATAAATACAAAATATCCATCACAACTTTAGATTTATGGCTACCAACTTTATTTATTTTTTCCAAGCACCACACGAAGAAAATATACTTATAAGCCTTATGATCTAAATCTTCCAATAAATATGTCCTAATTCAGTAATACTACTTCACAAATAAATAAGAACAAACATGGATCACTTATAACTTTCAAAGAATGAATGAACAATACGTATCCAACAAGATCATGAGTTTTTCTGATCATTATTTTTACTCCGATAAATGTGTATTATACTATTAATTCATTTAATGGGGTAGCTGCGGTAACTATTTCAGTTCCATATCGACTCGACTAATTCATTCGGGTCCGGTTAATTTTGAGTTGGGTCTAACTAATTTGGATGAACTCAAATTATATTCTAGTTTAAATTTAGGTTCCGTTGGTATTTTTCTAAGTTAATAAGGTTGCATTTCAAATTGAAATTTTCAATTCCATCTGTGTTTCATTTGTTTTATCATCGCATAAAATTATCACAAACAATTATAAATGATAAATTCCAAATTATGGTCTTTATTCGTTAGTATCTTTGAACCCAAAAAAAAAAAGAAAAAAAAAAGCTTCTGTCGGCTTCTACCATCTTCGTGGCAAGCTCTCCTAATTCACGTCAACATCAATTTATGAATAAATAAGGGGATCATGCATTAAATTTTTCAAAATATATATTCATATATTATACTTAGGAATTTTTAGAAGCTTCTCTCTTTATATATGCCGGATACCGACGGCAACGAGGCGACGACCACCGAAGATATATGGAGATATTCATATGTTGAGAAGGTCTACGGAATTAGCTAATTTTTTACAACATTTTAATTCTAATCACCAAATCCACAACGATTTTAAAAGGCCAAGATATATGGAATAATTAGTGAAGGTACTTTGGCTTTGCATGGGAAAAAGGGGAATAATTTAAGGCTTGTGATGTGTAATTCGATTGACAATCTAACTACTAAGTTTTGAATTTTTCGCCAAAGTCTTGTTTTTCTAATATCCTTTTCCCATGTCTTGACATTTATTGAGAGTGTGACATCTTTGATGATGCCTTTGCACAAATTAATTCATACCATATTACAATTTTATTATAAAAATTAACAGTTTATTGTAGATTGAGTTTTGTCAAAAGGATAACCACAATCAACGGACTCATAACTCCAATAGTACGCAATCCATATTCCGACTTTGACTATTGAACCCGATAGAGAAATGGATGAAAACTGTTTCGTGCCATATGGTGGTCACAAACACCACATCGCATAATTAGATAACGTTCGAGGGAAGATATTAGCTGAAGCTCGAGCATACCAACATAGCTCAAATGATCCGTTGCATTATGAAAAGCGTAGTGTTCAGCGAAGAGCGTGCGTGTGATTTTTTTAGAAGACGCATACAAAAATATCCGATATCCTACAGGTTATATATATAAAATAAAAGAGTAGTGTTTTGATAAGGTAAATAATTACTAAAATACACCAAAGCTGATATTGCCATGTATGGATAAAGTGACATGTGCCATGTTTATGTTGTCATGGTGGTTTTGATAAAAGAATAAGAATTGATTATGATATCCAGATTTAAAAAAAAAAAAAATCCAAGTTTTATTGCATGATTTATCTAACTAAAGCTTTGGTGGTCGACTCGTATTTTATTCTAATATGACATAGATATATTTAATAAATTTTAATTGCGTGCCTTATCCAGAATTTTGGAAGTCGTTTAAAAAAGTTGAGTGGCTAGATTTAAATTTATATCATTCCTGTACCTAATAAAAATTTTGGGGTTTTCTCAAAATATATTAATCAAAGTTTACTCGAATTTATAACATTAACATACATAAAAAAAAATGCATAAGTAATTTGATAGTGATCTTCAGCAGCTATTAAGTATTGAACTTGTCATTGTTGTAGCAGACTAACGGCCAAAACAGGAGAAAACCTAAAAAAATTACAAACCAACAAAGAACGTTCAATTTTTACAAACAGGAATTGATAAGAACATAACAAATCTAGCGACAGTTGGAATTTATATTATGTTAATTAACATTTTCTCTTTTTGTTTTCTAAGATACCTTCCTTACTATCTTCTTTGAAATGGGACCGGTAATATGTTAACCACGCGGTATTTGTGAACCGGGAATTACATTTAGTAGAAACTTGAAAGCAATATTCATGCATTAAATGATTCATACCAAACTATACAAATCCGGTGACATGTTTTATGCATTAAAGTCAAAGTTCCTCTAATAACCATACCAAAATCCTAGAAACAGTTTTTTCTTTTCTCAGTTTTGTGGTTAGCATTAGATGAAATTATATTTTAAATAAGTTTTAAAATTACGATCCGGTTGTTTTAAGTGAAAATAGTTACGTTTGTGTTTGTTAGTTAAAAGCTTTTATATATATGTATATATATATATATTTTGCGTTTATTATAATATTTTGGTTATATTTATGTTGTTTCTTTTCTCTATAATATTTTTAAATTCTATCTTATTATTTTAAAATTGTAATACATTAGAAATTTTCTAGCTATTTTGCTTTTGCAGTTACAATTCTCAAAAACTTTTTCTTACATTAAAAAAATGTTATTTTTTGAAAGAAAATATTTGTAAGATATTTTTAGGATACCATGAATTGGTTCAAGAAAAGAAAAAAAATTGATATTCTCGATTTTTACTGCTTCGATTCTCATGTATTCATCATTTTCTTTTTGTTCTTCTTGTGTTTTCATTGCATTTTTGTTGCATTTAGAGTTTATAGTTAGTCTTGACGCACTTTATGTATTCTAAGTTGTCTTTGTGTCTTTTTTTCTATTTATGTTCATTTAAATGTTCGGGAATAGCTTGGATTAAATAAGATGGATGAAGTTTGAAGAATAATGAAGAAAATGAGTTTTGACTTAAGAAGAATCGGCGATGAGACCAACCATGAATCCACGATCTACGGCGGACCGTTTGCTTAGAGCATTTTCAGAGGGAACAATACGAAGCGGTCAATCTCTTCCTTCCATCATGTCGTTCATTTGGTCATCTGGACACAAACTTATCAGTCGGTTACAAAAACGAGCGGTCGCTATTTTTTTATAGATTGGTCGTTTTTTTCAATCGTTTTGAAACAAAAGTAACCCGTTGAACACTTAAACAGTCACTAAAACGGGGGGCTATTCACCAGTACATGCATCCTATTTCGGTTAAAATCAACATGGATCGAGTTAGGTTAACTCGGTTTGGCCACTTTGTACTAGTTTAACCTAAAACCATTCTAAAACCTAATTTAGGACAATGTACAGTGTTTGTAGACAAGATTTAATCTACGGTGGATACTAGATAGTTCTGGTGGTGGACAAATTTCATGTTTAAAAAAGAAAAAAATTCACCTAATTTCTTTTACTAAAATGTAAATAGTCTCACTCTTATTATAGTTACTCCCAAGGATTAATATTTTGGAAGCAAGAGTTTGAAATGTCGAATAAGTAAGTCAATGTCGAATAACATAAATTAAAATAGAGAAATCATGCATAGATGCATCTAATTTATGTGTTTGACCCGCATTTTGTGTTTGGTCACCTTCTCCGCCATGACGGCGCATCTAATGTTCCTCCTTTCGATTCTTCTTTCTCCTCTCTAACCAAAATTCTCACTTTTTTTTTTTTTTTTTTTTTTCCCTTTCTGATTATCTGACAGTAAAAATCATCCTAGATTTGAAACTGTCAGATCATCTCAGTCTTGTCTTCTTCTGCTTTTTTTTTTTTTTTTCGCTCTCTAGAATAAAAGGTTTCACCTTTGATGATCACAAGATTACCATTTTCTCGGGAAAAAAACATACTATTTCTTTCTTTAACAAAAAAAATCAGCATTTTGATTTGCTGTTATTCCGGCAACATTATTTTGTTTTCCAGGGAAACAATGACTTGTCCGAATCTTGGCACTTTCTCTGTGTTTTTTTCTTCTTCGTCTTTGTCTTCCCGATTTGTTTGGATGAGATGAGAAACTTGGCTATAAAAAACAGAGAAAATCGAAAAAATTATGAGATCTCACTCAAGCTCTCATAGCTGTAATTTCCAATTTCTTGGCTTATGAATTTAAAAATCTCAACTTTCTCAAAGATCCTAACTTTTTATAGATACCCTTCTTGATTTTACTTAGATTTCACATTTTAAAAAAAGCTTCAGCTCCTCAGTCACTTGATCTCTGATCTTTTCCCGAGAAAATAAAATTTTTAGGTAACCGGAAAAATTGCAGAAAACGAGGTCGGATGATATATAACCAATCAGTCACGGTCTTCTCTGCTTTTCTCTCTGTGCGGTTGGTTTCACGGTATTGTTTTTTTTTTTTCTTTTACTTTTTTTCCACTTTATAAAAAACAAAACTGAATATTAAGTTTCTTGGTTTCTTCGTTTTAAACTGTTCTCGCGGGTGTTGAAAAAAATCAGTTGAACAAAACAAAACTAAAAATGTTCGAATCTCATCAGTAATAAAAAAAATTGGCGTTTCTTACTCGTTTTGCGTGTCTGAAACTTAAAAAGATTTGTTTTTTTTCTTTTTTAAATAATTTCAGGGTTTCTTGAATATCTGAAAAAATCTGCAAGTTGTTTCAGTAAGGATTCGAACTTTGGCTCCAGTGAGAAGTAGCTGCAAGATCTTTAAATGGCAGGAGGAGGAACAACGAGAAGAAGGAGAAGACTACAACTAAGTAAGCTATACACACTAACATGCGCTAAAGCATGTTTTAAGCAAGACCATTCTCAAATCGGAGGACCTGGTTTTTCTCGGGTTGTGTACTGTAACGAACCTGATTCACCTGAAGTTGATTCAAGAAGCTACTGTGATAACTATGTGAGGACTACAAAGTACACTCTTGCTACTTTTTTACCAAAATCTCTGTTTGAGCAATTCAGGAGAGTCGCCAATTTCTACTTTCTGGTTACTGGGATCTTGGCTTTCACTCCTCTTGCTCCTTATACTGCGTCGAGTGCCATTGTTCCTCTTCTTTTCGTTATTGGTGCTACTATGGTTAAAGAAGGCGTTGAAGATTTGCGCCGCAAAAAGCAGGTAACTTTTGATTCTCTTCTTTCTCTCAGATTGTGATTAGAGCTGTTATAGATTATCTAGTTGGATTCTGTGTGTTGTGTTATCTAGTAGATTCAATTTGTGTGAAACTGAAATAGAAGCTTTTGTGATGTGTTTCTTAGGATAATGAGGTAAATAATAGGAAAGTTAAAGTGCATAGAGGCGATGGGATTTTCGATTTAAAGGAGTGGAAGACTTTGAGTATTGGAGATATAGTGAAGATAGAGAAGAACGAGTTTTTCCCGGCAGATCTTGTTTTGCTCGCTTCTAGCTATGAAGATGCTATTTGCTATGTAGAGACAATGAACCTTGATGGGGAGACCAATCTGAAAGTTAAACAAGGACTTGAAGTAACTTCGTCTTTGCATGACGAGTTTAACTTCAAGGGCTTTGAGGCTTTTGTCAAATGCGAGGATCCAAATGCTAATTTGTATTCCTTTGTTGGAACCATGGAGCTTATGGGAGCCAAATACCCTCTCTCACTGCAACAGCTTCTTTTGAGAGACTCAAAACTCAGGAACACAGATTTCATCTTTGGAGCGGTTATCTTCACGGGTCATGACACAAAGGTTATTCAGAATTCAACAGATCCTCCATCTAAGAGAAGCATGATTGAAAAGAAGATGGATAAGATTATCTACCTCATGTTCTTCATGGTGGTTACGATGGCGTTTATTGGTTCTGTTATCTTTGGAGTTACAACAAGAGAAGATTTTAAAGATGGTGTGATGAAGAGATGGTATCTGAAACCAGATAGCTCCAGTATCTTCTTTGACCCCAAAAGGGAGCCCGTGGCTGCGATCTATCACTTTCTAACGGCGGTTATGCTGTACAGTTATTTCATTCCTATATCTTTATATGTCTCAATAGAGATTGTTAAAGTCCTTCAGAGCATCTTCATTAATCAGGATATCCACATGTATTATGAAGAAGCTGACAAGCCAGCTCGTGCGCGTACCTCTAACCTGAATGAAGAACTTGGGCAAGTGGATACGATTCTCTCAGACAAGACGGGAACATTGACGTGTAACTCCATGGAGTTCATCAAGTGTTCTATTGCAGGTACTGCTTATGGCCGTGGTGTTACAGAGGTGGAGATGGCTATGGGAAGAAGAAAAGGTTCTCCTTTGGTGTTTCAGAACAATGAGAATGATATGGAATTTAGTAAGGAGGCAATTGCTGAAGAATTAATGGTGAAAGGATTCAACTTTAGAGATGAAAGGATAATGAATGGAAACTGGGTCACTGAAATTCATGCCGATGTCATTCAGAAGTTTTTCAGATTACTCGCGGTATGCCATACAGTGATACCTGAAGTTGATGAAGATACAGAAAAGATCTCTTATGAGGCTGAGTCACCCGATGAAGCAGCATTTGTTATTGCAGCAAGGGAGCTTGGGTTTGAATTTTTTAACAGAACTCAAACTACCATATCGGTAAGAGAGCTTGATCTAGTGAATGGCAAACGAGTTGAAAGGTCGGTCCATCTCCTCTTCTTTGTTGTATGCTATCAAGAAATTATATTTGTTTTTAACTGAGTGAAATGGTTTTGTTTTGCAGGTTGTACAAAGTCCTGAACGTTCTTGAGTTCAACAGCACGAGGAAAAGAATGTCAGTGATAGTGCAGGATGAAGATGGAAAACTCTTATTACTTTGTAAAGGAGCAGATAAGTAAGTGACCTTTGACTTTAAAAAACCTTCTCATATAGATTTTGAACTTTATTTTTCGATTTGTTTCGTTTTCCAGTGTTATGTTTGAAAGACTTTCCAAGAATGGTAGAGAGTTTGAAGAGGAAACACGGGACCATGTAAACGAGTATGCTGATGCAGGGCTGAGAACTTTGATACTAGCATATCGTGAACTTGATGAGAAAGAATACAAAGATTTTAATGAAAGAATCAGTGAAGCCAAGAGTTCGGTTAGTGCTGATCGAGAATCGCTGATAGAAGATGTCACAGAGAAAATTGAGAAAGACCTGATTCTTCTTGGAGCTACTGCTGTTGAGGATAAACTTCAAAATGGAGTAAGCAAACCACTGATGATATGTACATAATCAATGTATGATTGGTGAATTGACATACTTAATATTTTCCCTTGAATTCTTGATTTCTTTCAGGTCCCTGATTGCATTGACAAGCTTGCTCAAGCAGGAATAAAGATTTGGGTTTTGACTGGTGACAAAATGGAGACTGCTATCAATATTGGGTATCAGTTTCTGGGTATCACCTTAATATTATATACTCTTGAGTTTCTGCATACATTTTTTCTACTTTCTTTCCACTCTATAACCCTTTTCTATATTTGTCTTTGACAGTTTCGCTTGTAGCTTGCTCAGACAAGACATGAAGCAGATCATAATCAACTTGGAGACCCCTGAAATCCATTTACTGGAAAAAACTGGAGAAAAAGATGCCATTGCAAAGGTAAAAATATTGATAATTTGCTGAACAGTATTAGCAGAAGATTATATAGACGAATGAATCAATGTGTCTAATTTTATCTTGCAGGCATCAAAAGAAAACGTTTTGTCGCAGATAATTAATGGAAAGGCTCAGTTAAAGTATTCTGGTGGGAACTCTAATGCTTTTGCTTTAATCATTGATGGAAAATCACTTGCTTACGCGTTGGATGATGATATAAAGCACATCTTCCTAGAGCTAGCCGTTGGTTGTGCGTCTGTCATTTGCTGTCGTTCATCACCAAAACAGAAAGCTCTGGTTAGTTTTTAAACTTATTCTTTGCTACTTTTTCCGCTGTCAAGATTTTCTCAAGAATCAAATGGCAATGTAGGTGACAAGACTAGTAAAATCTGGAAATGGTAAAACGACATTAGCAATTGGTGATGGCGCGAATGATGTTGGAATGCTTCAGGAAGCAGATATAGGTGTTGGGATTAGCGGTGTGGAAGGAATGCAGGTTCAGTTTAGATTTGTATAACTATCATTTGTTTCTTTTTGTTGCGTGTTGTTTCTTTTTGTGGGCTAATCCTGATCATTGTTCAGGCTGTAATGTCTAGTGACATTGCGATTGCTCAATTCAGATATCTAGAACGTTTGTTACTAGTCCATGGACACTGGTGTTACAGGCGTATCTCGACAATGGTAAATACCACTCCACATCTTCAAATTGAAACCAACCTTTTGTGCCATGAGTCTTAAAATAATCATTACTTGGCTTTAACTAGTGTTCTCTTATTCACAGATTTGCTACTTCTTCTACAAGAACATTACATTCGGTTTCACTCTCTTCTTATATGAAGCATACACAACATTCTCATCGACACCTGCCTACGACGACTGGTTTCTATCTCTTTATAATGTCTTTTTCTCATCCCTTCCGGTTATTGCTCTTGGTGTCTTCGACCAGGATGTCTCTGCACGGTATTGTCTAAAGGTAAACTTATTCATTGCATTACAACAGCTTAATCTTCTCACCGTCAAACAGTTGGCGCAACTTCTCCCTTTTTCTTGGTTTTGCAGTTTCCGCTCTTATACCAAGAAGGTGTGCAGAATGTTCTATTCAGCTGGCGCAGGATACTTGGCTGGATGTTCAACGGATTCTACAGTGCAGTAATCATTTTCTTCCTCTGCAAAAGCTCTCTCCAATCTCAAGCTTTCAACCACGATGGAAAAATGGCGGGAAGAGAAATCCTAGGCGGAACATTGTACACATGCATTGTCTGGGTTGTGAATTTGCAGATGGCATTGGCTATCAATTACTTCACTCTGATCCAGCACATTGTGATTTGGGGCTCCATCGTCGTTTGGTACTTTTTCATCACGGTGTATGGAGAACTCCCAGCAAAAATATCAACCGATGCGTATAAAGTCTTTGTTGAAGCTCTCGCGCCTGCACTTTCTTACTGGCTCATTACTCTCTTTGTGGTTGTCACGACCTTGATGCCATACTTCATCTACTCTGCACTTCAGATGAGCTTTTTCCCAATGTACCATGGGATGATACAATGGCTAAGGTACGAGGGTCAGTGTAACGACCCCGAGTACTGTGATATGGTGAGGCAAAGATCGATAAGGCCTACAACAGTTGGGTTCACTGCCAGATTAGAAGCTAAAAAGAGATCAGTAAGGAGATCTGAGCCTGAATCATGACAATGGAACTAACCAAATATCAACCTGTCTCCTTTTGAAGGGTTTTTTCTATTCAACTGACTCGCAGAACGTAAATAGAACCATAAACTTCTTGCTTCAGACTGGATCGAAGAAGGCTATCCAAACAGTTGTTGTACATTCTGATTCTTGCGGCCTCGCCTGGTTACGAAACGAGATCTGACAGTTATGTCCAGTGAATTGAGTTTACGAAACAGCTGAAGATTATACATCAGAGTTCCAGTAGAGATTGTCCAGTGTCTTTTCTCTTCTTTTGCTCTTTCAAAATTACCAATAGTCATTTCATTTTTACTGTCATTCTCAATCTTAGAGAAAATGGAGAATGCATCATGGATAGGAATGTTAAATACCCCTTTAGTTTGTTCTTCTTAATGCTTCATTATTTGGATTCTTGAATCCAACAAGACATCTTGTGCAATGAGCAATGACAACGAATGATGACCTCTGTATTTAGCTATTTCATATTGTGAGTTTCCGATATCCAAATCGTTTGCAGAGTCTCCTTGTCGCCAGAAACTCCCAAACACAAACTCTCCCTTCATGGAAAGTTCCTGTAACATCTCCTCAATATCTTCCATGCAACTTAATCTCGACCCATGCTCCTCTCTGCAATCATCCTCCTTTGTCGGTATGAAGATATTCGCGTCTCTTCTCTTCTTTCCTCGAAGCCTTCTGGTCACAAATCTCTTCATTTTCTGTGCAAGTTTACAAGGAATCTTGAAGAATACGAAGATAAAGACTTGTAGTAAAAAGCACTCGCAGCAGCAACAAAGGATAACACAATCTGCTGCAAAAGCACCACAATCTTCTTCCATTACTCTTGATGCATCGAAAACATGTTAAGGTAACAACAAAGATATAGAGGACGGAGATGGAGAAAACAGAACTTAAGAGGTGACATCAGATTGTGTCAAAGGAATATGTTCCTTGCCAATATTGGTATCAACAAATGCAAGGCAAAGCAACACCCATGTGTTTGTTTTTGCACATATTACAGAATCACATGTGATTTGAGACGCTTTTAGAAGCATTGTATTAGGAAGCTTGGACGTCAAAACATCTAACAATCTTTCGTTTTCTTTGATTCTACTCTCCACCACGGTGATACACAAGGGTAAATCAGTATTTTTTTCATCTGGAAACTGAGCCAGATGAACAAACAATGACACAATGAGAGGTAAATAGAGCCTTATTGATATATCGTAAGTATAAGATTGAGATAATATGACAAGGAGGGTAACGTCAGAAAACATGCAAACTTGACGATAAAGGTATATATAAAAAAAAAATAGATACAAAATTCCATGTAAGAAACGAAGCCTCCTTGTGCCAGAAGCCCAGAACATAAGTATATACCCATTTATCGCTTTTCTCATCTTTCTGTACAACCACATTCTCCTCTGTAATCCTCTGTTTCTGAAAATTGTTTTCGTAGTCTCCTTAGTTTCACCGCATAGAAACAGAAAGATGAACACAAATCAAGAAGAAAACTAAACCAGAGAGGAGATTCTTACTGTTTTAAGCACGCTGAGAAGGTTCTGTTTTGAGATGGAACCCACTCTCCATAGTTACAGGGAACAGGATATGCGGGTTTGCTGAAGGAGCATGAAAGATGAGAAGTTTTTCGGGACAAAACTGGGATGTTCGTCTCTTAATGGCGAGAGGAAAAACAATCTGTGTATGATATTTACACGTTTTCGTCTCTGCTATTGTAACTACTATGTGTGAAAAAAATCTTGTACTGTAATTTTGGCTGCCAAATGCCATTCTTCTAAATAATCTGATCTCTGCTGACTGTTGAGCTGAGTTAAAGACCTCGCTTTCGCCTAGTCTCATTCCGTTGGTAAGGTCTTCCCTCAGCTAAACTTTCAAAAGCTCTCACAATCTGCAAAATATATCAAGATTCCTTCAAGTTTTAAGCAAATAAACTCTTATCCCGAGGAAAAGAAGAAAAAAAATGTTTGTACTTGTCCCATCCGAGGAGTCTCTTGGCAGCTGAATGGCGCACGCAGGCTTTCCCGCTGCTTCTATCATTCTAAACATTTCAGAATCCACATAGTTTTTTCCAAGCTTGGGATCTGTCTAAAGAATCAAATTCCTCGGTTTCTATGGCATGACTTATCAGAGGCCCGGGCCTGAAAAAACAAATCAATGCAAAGGTCAAGCGGACTTGAGGATTTGAAGAAAAGGTTTACATGTTAATGGAGGTTTAAATAGCAGTCGTACCCATTCCAACAAGGCCTTCGTCTCCCAGTGGTTGGGATGTATCCACCGGTTTACGTCCAGTGATTAACTCAAGCAGAACAACTCCGAAGGAGTATACATCTGATTTCTCTGTTAATTTTCTCCACTTGATGCATATTCAGGAGCCATGTAGCTGAAGTAGATGAATGAAAGATATCAACCAAAGATACCAAAATATGCGAACTTTGAATCAAACAAACGCAAGCACCTACCCAAATGTTCCAATAACCCGTGTGGTGATATGAGTGTTACAATCAAGAGCTAATCTTGCAAGACCAAAGTCAGAAACCTACAAAAAAATTGAGAGATCAAATACTGTTTAAGTCACAATGTAACAGAAACCTTTGCAAAATCTAATATAGTAGACTAATGTGTACCCGGAGCATCAAAGTTGTCCTCCTAAAAAAGAATGTTAGACGACTTAATGTCCCTGTGAATGATACGCGGGTGACCTGACCAATTGACAATTTAGTAAGAATAGCCAAATACCACTAAGACTAGTTCTTCGAATAATGTGGTCCTCACAATTATGTATGCTAAATTTAGTAACTTTTTCCAAAAAGAGGTGTGATGGACGTAGAAAAATGAAAGAGAACGATACGGAAGTTACCATCCAAACCAAGAAAATATGACTGAAAAGGTCAAACTAACAGTGGGATGAGCAACAACTTACAATCTTCATGGAGATAAGCTAGTCCCACGAGCCGCACCAGTAGCAATTTTAACACGTGATGCCCAGTCCAGAACAGATTTTGCTCCTGTTTAAGGGACATGGTAGATAGTGTCAGTCCCAGTGGTGTGCATATATAAAGAAGTAATCTTGGAGATGTTTTTACTTTACACCATGAAGGAATTGGTAGTAAAGGTCGTTGTTAGGGACATAATCATAAATGAAGCAATCCTGCGGTCACCAGAGATGCAATGTCCCACGATGGAAACCAAATGGCGGTGGTGAATTCTGCTAAAGAGTCTCAACTTCGGCTTTAAACTCTCGGGGTCACCTTGTCCTCCACCAATTTTAAGTTGTTTCACAGCAACTACTCTCCCATCCGGTAATATCCCTTTATATACACTACCAAATCCACCTTCACACCCAATAGATTTTCTTGTAGAAAACCCATTTTGTTGCCTTCACAAGTTCTTCGTGAGGGAAAACAATGCTTTTCGAATTGCCTAAGCCGCCAGATTGTGAATGTGATAAATACGTATGATGAGCTGCCCGGAACGCTTGCTAGCTACAACAGGTGCAGATGACTGCATCCTAAAAAAAGCTGAATCTGTACATAAGAATATCAAAATGTAATGGGAATCAAGAAGACACGCAAGAAAACAATTTTTACATAGCCCTAGTATCTGAGGTCTAATGAAACAGTTTTAAGAATTCCTATCAAAGAGCTAATACCTGATCTTGCTGTAGAGCTCATTGGCGATGGCATGCAACATCGCCACCACTAACAGCTGAAAGACGTTTTTCCTCGTCTCCCCTCAAAGCACCAGACAAAAATTCCAATAAGACTGAACACCACAAGCGCCACTGCGACAGTGATACCAACAACAGCACCAGTACCAATTCCACTACCATTTGTAGAATTTGAACTATCAGGAGGAGGCCTAAGGGTAGGGTTGTTCTGAGATGGATTGTCAAGAACCTGGGACAAGTATTTCGGGAGGAGAGCAACGTGGAGGAGGAGGAAGATATTATTGGTGAGGTAGGAGAATCTGGACTTGCTCCTGGGAGGTGGAGGTTTAGTATCCTCGGGTGGTGGAGGAGACTGCGTGTGGAGACGATCCTGGAAGGCGGCGAAGGAAGGAAGGAGGGAGAAGGAGGGAGGAGGAGGGAGGATTGAGTGGGACGCTCTGAAGGCGGTGGAGGAGGAGGAGGAGATTGAATTGGACGCTCTGATGGCGGAGGGGAGAAGGAGGAGGAGGAGGAGGAGAACGCGTTCTAAGATTGGTGGTGAAGGTGAAGGCTGTGGAAGGAGGAACAGATGCAGGAGGTGGAGGAGAAGGTGGTGGGACTAATGCAGGTGATGGAGGAGGACTACTTGGTGGCTGCACCGTTGGTGGTGGTGGCCGTGAAATTGAAGGGAGGAGGTGAACGGAGCACTGGTTGTGGTGGTGGAGGAGAGGTCTCAGGTGGTTTTGGCAGAGGAGGAGGTGGTGCTCCCTTTGGTACTGGTGGTGCTGCCTTTGGTACTGGTGGTGGTGAAGTCACAACCGGAGGAGGGAGCTCTATTTGGTGGAGGTGCTGATGGAGGAAGCGGCGATGTTACTGGTGGTGGTATTGCAGGAACTGAAGGTGAAGTGTCATTATTACTTGGAGGAGAATTCTTATTCATCGGCGGTGGAAGGCCACCGGAGGAGACGGTGGAGAATTTGAAACCGGAGGTTGTACCGGTGTTGTTGCCATCTCAATTCGGATCAACAAATCTACTTGTCATCCAAAATTTGGAAATCTTTCCCCCCAAGAAGATGATCAACTTCACTAAATTTACGAATCAAAAACCTAAAATTCTACAGACTTTGGAGTATGACAGTATCCTGAAAGCACCAAACTTTACCAACCAAGAACACTAAACGTGAAGAAAGTAGCAACTTTCAAGAACACACACAGCTAATACCTTTGATTAAACCCTAATTTACTCAAAACACCAAGCTTCCAAGACAAAGCAGAGAAGATGATGTAATAAGATCAGACCCAGATCGTTAAAAAATTGCTTGCTTTTCACCAAATTCCAGATCACTCCCACGCAGAATCAGATCACTGAGATTACGCCCAATTTGATAGAAAATGTAATAACCATCAGATCTGTAAAAGAGCTTCACTTCAATATCATAACTGAAAAATCTTGAGACATTCGAAGAACAAAGGCAAAAACACAAGTAACTAACTTTGTCTTGTCCCTTCTTCTTCTTCTTCAACTTCGAATCTTGAATTTGTAATAATGAATCAGAGTTTCATTCTTTTCACTTTCTTCCGAGCTTCCAAAATTTCTTTTTCTCAGCGTCTTCTCCTGGGAGAAAGCTTCAGTAATGCTACGTTAAATCAACGGTCAAAGAAATTAGAGAAAAGTTTTACAATAGTTTTTAAGGAAATAAATAAATTTGTTTCCATAAACGAAATTAAATCAATTTTTGAGTTTTTTCTTTCCCGGAGCTTCTACGCGCTTTGTCATCAATACATCAGGGCCCCTAATCGAAACATCAATTTGTTTTTTTTTTTTGGCCAAACAAAAAAACATTAATTTATATTATTTTAGCAATTAAAAAAAAAATCACACTGTAAAATATCAGTGGTTACCAAAAAGTAAAATAAATTTAAATTTTATCATAAAAATTTTGAAAACATCATTTTAAATAAAACAAACAAAATTCTTTAAAATTTCCTTTATAATAGAACGGAAAGAGTAATAGTTTATTTAGGGCATGTGCTTTACTATTTATAATGTGTATCTATTCCTCTAGTAAATTTTATAATTCGTGTTTTTTTTTTTTTCGTTAAAAAAAAAAAAATTGGTTTATGTAATCGCTGCATAGCAAGATAGTCTTTTTGTTTTAGTACAAGTATACTTTTTCAATGGAGTTAATTAGTGTTAATTTTTTTCTGATATATCAATCTCACATGACGACTGACCTTTTATTTTTTTTTTAACTTGATCTGATGACGCTAAATTGATTCATAATCAAATTGTGTATTAGTTTGATTTTAATAACAAGTTGTTGTCTGCTCCAATAATAATGGCGGTTAATATTATATCGAGGAAATGTGGTTCTATAATATTACATATTTAATATTTCTATTAAGTATTTTTAGTTGACTTTTTCTATATTTCTCAAATTCAAGTTCTGGTTTGACTTGCCGCTTGAAAAAATAATTTTAAATTCTGGGTTGCAATATATATTGAGGTTTTTTACTTCTTTTGGCATCGTATATTACGTTTAAAAAGGACAAAGTTTCGTATAATATAATCCAAAAATATTAGTAGCTCTTTCATTTTTATAGCACACATGACATCTAAAGGACAAACTATGTAAAATAATAAACGGTGTACATTTATAAATTATAAAAAACAATGTCTATTAGGATCTCATTCTTCGAACTTCAAAGATTGTGATGAGTGCACTTATGTCATCACCGGGTGTTTTTCACGCTAACCTTACGAAAACGAACACTACATATCAATTTGGACAACAGAAAATAGATAAGTTAAGGTTGAATTGGTCCAAATATTTTGGGTAGAAAAATGAGGAACATTTCAGGTTGGATAGATAGTGTGTTAGATAATTAAAAATACACATTGTTAACCAACAAATAATGAAATTTGAAAAAGAAGCATTTGCCACATAAGTTTTTTGTCAGTATTTTATATAACTTAACACATCTTGATATGTCTACTTTCGATTCGAATTGTAAAATTAAGATTAATGGAAAAAAGCATAAAAATTTTCTTTTTTGTTCACTTATTCTGACTTAGCAATAATGACTTCCATAGCTAATAGCCAATTTTTCTGGTGTTGCCACATAATTATAAACTAAATCATAGTATATTATTTGTCTTTGTATCTTTGGTGTGTGTTTTATTAGTCTTCTTATTGTTTGAGTTTTTTGTGGTTCGTGTCTTGTTTAAAGATTATATGGATTTTTTGGTCGGGAAGATCCATCATAAATGCAAAATGTTCTCACAAGAAAAATTATACACAACAAGACATAAAGTGCTACGGTGAAAGGGAGGGACACTTTGATGGTAACATGATTTACGTGTCGCCTTCAAGACCTTAAAACCCCAAAAAGAACATTCACTTCGTGCCCCAAACATTCCAACTATTTTATTTTTTTACACTCTCACTAGTATCTCACCACGTACCATTTTTTCATCATTACTTGTGAACGAGTCCTAGAATTAAAGGGACATGTGGTGTAAAGGCTAAGTGAGGATCTTAAAGAAAAAAACAATCATAATTATATGAATAAACGCACTTGTTGATTCCATCATCATTACTTAAGAGGTGTAATTCAGAATCACCTGCCACCTCTCTCTGTCTCCACTTATATATTAGTTAATATAAAATATATTCCTTGTTCAAATCATAAGCTTGTGTGTTCATGTGGATGCATATTATGTCAAACTGGATTTAGCCTCCACTCGAGTTTTCACATTCAAGACATGGAAAATTAAGAATGGAATTGAAAAATGTTAAAGCTGATACAATTTTTACTGAGGGAACAAAGATCACTAATGGATTAATGTGTCAGAGATTTAAACCCAAAAGCAAAATTTATTTATCTGAAAGACATCTGAGAAATATTGAGCTCTTGTTGAATGGCTGCAACCTCCCAGTTTTTCATTTGCTCTCTTGATCCTTATATATCCGTTCTGTGATTCATCTATAAAAGGAACAATCAAAACCAAATAACCGGGTGAGAGATCATCAACACCATCAAATGCATGTAGCCATTTTCCAAAAATCCATATAACAGACTCTGCTTATATCAATCGAAGCTTAACAACATAAGGAAACGGCATCAGCTCAAACTAGTATTCTTAACAAATTCAGCTCAATCACTGAAATGTTCAGTATTTGCTCTCACTACTATCAGGAACTTGAGGTTATATAAGCATTCAAGAATCACACCATGGAGAAAGAGAAACATACCAAACTATCAGCATGATAATTGCAAAACTATTATGAGTGATTTTGTAACCTAAAATACCTGAATCCATCAACTACATGCTAACTTCCTTCAATTCCTCAGTTTGGTATATAAATGGTTTATAGTTTCAATTCTAGAAATAAGATGTATAAGACACACATAGATTAGACAAACTTCAACAAAAACATGATGCAGGAAATGAGGAAAATCATGAAATTTCTAACCACATAACCATATATGAGTTCCTGTGTGATTAGATGATAAAAGTCGGGATTCACTGCCTTAAGTCCCTATGCTTACACATATCTTATCACAATACGAAATCTCAATAAGCATCGGTTTGAATTATCCCTCTTGTATGCAAATGAAAATAAACTAACAGCGCCCAAACATGAATTATGCCTAACAAATCCTCAAAATGAGTGATGAAACTGGACAAGACAAGGATTCACTGCCTTAGTCTTTATGCATACACATATATTATCTCTATGCGCAATTTTAAAACGTTATCGGTTCGAAGAGATGCCTATTTCAATAACAAATACTTCCTATTAAAACGTTATCTTTATGCATATTGACAATCTACAATGTTAATGTACACCAATATTTGGTGAGTTTAAAGTAACAACTAATATATAAGAAACGAACTAACTAAACCCTAAACCCAAGCATGCATTTTTCCTAGCCAAATCGTCAACAAGACAAGCAGCTAAGTTCACTAATTTAGAAGCTAAGAGTTGCAATTTAAGAAATACACAATGACTTGGATCACATAAGAAAGAAGCAAAGCAGGTAATAAAGAGGATACACAAGATAGAAGCCATGAGCAAAAGCACCGGCGAGGACAAGACCGAAGAGACGGTCTCTGAGAACTGGCTTATGCCTCAAAGACAACCGAATCAAAGGAAGAGCAGGCGCGTATATGAGAGGTACCAAGAATTTGATCGGAATATTTCTTCTTCCTCTGTATCACTGGTTTTGACGGATCGCTTGACGAGGCCATTGAGATACAGAGATCCCTTTCGCTTCCAAATTTGCGATTTCCGATTCAAATTAGGGATTTCTTTTTTCTTTCAAATTTTTTTTATTATTCTTAACGTTTGGACAAAAACACGTTTTTTAGTTGCAACAAAAAAAGTTCTTATAAACGGACCTAAATTATCAAAGCCCACGACAAGTTTTGTGTGGTAAACTTTGCCAAATGTCAATAGAAATAAACACGATAAATAAATCAAATTTTGTTGATTTGATTGCATGTTTAAAATTATAAAAAAACTTTTTTAACAAATGTCTTATCTGTACAGTTAAGTCATCTTCTTATCATTGAAAAACTATGCCCCAAAACAAGCATATGCCAAATATGTACAATTTTGGGACTTTCCCGGATCAATTGCTCAAATGTTCATAATGATATAAACTAATTCTTCCATATTTTTTTCTATTTTACATATTCCCATTTTAACGATTTGGTATTCAACAGTTCTATGCTTATATTACTTGATTTGAATCACTCTGCATAGTTGCTTACCATCTCTAATATTTTCCATTGATATAGCTAACATTTACAAATTACAATTATATAATCCGATTGAAAGGTAATAGTCATTTCTCCTTTTAATTTAGAAGGAGGCAAATGAAAAACATTTGAAGGTTTAGGGGCATATGAAAATTTTATCCATTTTCTCTTGTCATTTTCTCGAGATTCAACAGCTTCTATGCTTATATTACTTGATTTGAACACTCTGCTAATGCTTTATTCTAATTTGGTGTTTGGGTTTCTTCTAAAGTGTTAACCTTTCCTCAAATTGTGATCTTCTCCTTCGCAGTTTAGATTACGGTATGGTTAATTTACAAGCTTCGAACTTTAATTACTTAGAGAGCAATGAATATATGGTAACAGTGGAGACCGTGAGAGCTATTACCATCTAAATTGATCAGCTGTGTCTGAACTCTAAATCAAGCCGCCACACACGCGTCGCATCGCGTGAGATCGATCAGACCACTGCTACAGGCGGAGTCAAGCAGCCGGATTGAGTTGTTTCGGATTCCGAAGCACAGGGAAGAGACGAGATGGAAGTGGCGAGATTTAGGAAACGGAAATTAGAGGTTTGTTTGAGACGATGAGCTAGAGGGATTCCGACTAGATTTAAGACAGATTGACTACAACTCCTCTCTTGCTATTGATTGATTCGTCGTAGCTTCGAGTTGTGTTCCATGGGATTGTTAGGACATGGAAGAAATCCCCACACAAAGGACAAATCGGTGATGGTCCTGATGGAGATGGATAATGAGCGGACGTTGAGGAGATTCACTTCCAAAATGTTGAGATAACTCTGTATTATTCAAAAATCAGATAAATAAATATTTATCATCATGAAGATCTGCCTAAATTCGACACCAAAAAAACAACTAATATATACCGAAAACAAAAGATTATTTACTTAACCCGTGTATATACTATATAGCATTCGGCTATTTTATTCAAGAATCTCAACCTATGAAAAAACATTTCTTGGTTACAAAACAAAACCGACGACAAATTTCTTACACTCACTTGGCATTATTAAACCTACAAAAAATCAAAATCACGAGATTCGACTACTATGAAACAGGAGTTGTGGCTGTATTTGTAGAGGAAGATGCCGCCGGCGAGTTACAACTTCTCTCCACTGAACGTTTGGGAGATTGCGCCACCGCAACGGGAGCATATACACCACCGTTGTTGGTTACATCGGACGGTGGAGGAAAATCTTGTGGCGACCGGCACCCATATGCCTCCCACCACCACGAATTGCGGTTGTTGCGGGTTACCATTACTCTGTGCCGCCACCGTTCTCGCTGGCCTTCTTGTATGAAGTCTATATTTCTGAGCTCTTCCACCAAAATGGTTAGGAAAATTTGAGAAATATTTCATTTAATTACCACAACGTATAATTATTAACATCAAAATGATTAGTAACCTGTAAATGGCTTTTAACTTCGTCATTTGTTAATCCATCAACTTTCATATGATCTCTAATCTGTGCAAGGCGTAGCAACTGCAAGATCGCCAATAAAAAACAACTAAGAATCATTAATTTATCAATTTAATTACGAATCACTAATTAGCCAATCAGAAAAAGATTGTTAAGTCAATCTTAATTACCATATGAGATCCTCCGAGCTGTTGAAGCGCATTTAGGAATCGCCGGTGTAACTCCGGCATTGCCCCTCAATATTTGTTTTCCTATGCGTTTGCGTTTGCGACTGCGGTTGCTGCTTCTGTATCTGTATCTGCTCCTCTCCAACTTTATCCAAATCACTTTTAGCACCACCTGTTTCAGTGGTGGTGGAACTCGTCGTCGTCGCCGGAGCCGAACTGGCCACTTTCACCGCCGGTTGCAAATCAGTCTCCAAAACGCGTTTTTTCTCCTTTTGAAAAGGCTGAAACGCACCGCTTTTTGGTTTCACCTCCACCACTTTCGCTTTCTTAACTACACGCTCCTATTAATTCGATTTACACAAAAACATAATTAAGATTTTTCCTCATAATCAAGAATTAAAACTCCTTAAAAAGGCTCGAAATTTTAAATACCTCTTTTGGGTTAAGATCCGGTGATGGATTCCATAACTGAACAGATCTAAGCCAATCCGATTTATAGCAATACCAGTTTGTTCAAGTTCTGGAGAAGATTCATGTTCTTCTTCTTCACACAACGAACTCTTCTTGATTGGAATAAACTCTTCAAAAACAGGACCACCACAAACACTTGTGGTCTGTTCAGAACACTGTTCCTGATGTTGTCGTACCAGATAACTCCTTCCGACAAGCTTCGATCGCTACCAGAAACATCAAAACAAAAAACATCAAAACCCATAAAGTGTTTTGTAAGAAACTTGTGTAAAATTTTGAGATTTTGATTGAGATTATACCTTGAGTAACAAGCTCTAAACATAAAGGAAGCTCGCGTTGAAATACTTGGATTTTTTTCTGTTCTTCTTCAAGTGCTTCAACGTATTCATGACATTTCTGCATTTTCTGAGCGTAATCCATCTCCACCATCATTATTATTAAGTTTTTTTCTTCTAAAGGGACCAAAGAACCAAATGGGTAGATCTATAGAGAGACGACAGCCGAAGGAAAGCTTAATCTCAATGGAGAGAGAGAATATTGGATCTTTAAATGGAATCAAAACATAAGAGAAATTTCAATGTTTTGTAGAGAGAGAGAGAGAGAGAGAGAGAGAGAGAGAGAGGTTTTGGAACAAGAAGTGAAGGAGATCGAGGTCGGGGCGTCGCGTACCTAAACGAATCTTTGAGAGTTTAATTTTCGGATTTTTGTAAAAACGAATTGGCAAGAGAAGGGTAAAATGGTAATTATGGGAGGATGTGAGGTTTAGGTGTTTTTGTGTGAATGAATATTCGGAGGATCAGATTCGATTTAGGTTCGCAATTCGCATCTGCTTTATATGGGCTGGAACTGACGTCACTATTCTCAATCTCTTTAGGTGCTTTTTAAGATAAGAACGAAGACTCAACAATTTTTCTTGTCCCTTAATTTTAAGATTCACACTCCAACAAGGTTTCCTTATAAACTAGGTCTACGTACCCGCACGGTAGTATCATGCTTTTTAAAATAATTTTGTGATATTTAATTTTAATAAGAATATTTGATGTGATGTGACTAGATGTATATTTATAGATGTATATTTGTAGAATATGAGTATGAGTTAGTACAAAATCGATATCATCATAATTGGACATGTTTTTGTATTCAAAATTTTAATTATTTTATATGAATGCAATTGCACATTTATGTATGTCAATATAGACTAATCCGTTTAGCATTTGCTAAAATTTAGTATGTCTTATTGAACCAACTCGTAAAAGACTGCTAAAAAACGATTAAAGCATATTGTTTTAATATAATATATATTTTCTTTTTATCATCACTCATTTTTATAACTAATATAGGATTTTTAACGCATGCTTTTTATCATATGTTGAATAATATGTGTTTGTCATAAAAAAATCATAGCATATTTGAAAAATTTATAGTTTTCTAATTATATTGATGATGTGAATTTTTTTTACTATGATCGTTTACAAAGATAGAGTGAGAACATAATTAAAAAAATAGAATATATTTGAACAATTTTATTCTTTATTTAATTATATTATAAGTTTATAACAAGAGTGATTTTTTGTGTGTTTTTTGTGGTGGACATCTACTTTAAATTTATTACATAGAATCTACTTTTATTATGCGTTATTTTCATAAAATCATATAAAAATAGACATTCACCTAACAAAATATGCGTTCAGTAAACTAAAATTAGAATATCAAAAATCATGGTTTAATGACAATAAATGTTTTTCTTAATTTCAACTCAAAATAATATCATCACCCTAATTCACCATTTATGTGTAGATGTTTAAATATCCCGGTTTTCTGATGGTTAATTTCTCAAGTTAATTACAATAACTGGTGTGATATTTTAGAACAATTATGAAGAAAGAAAACAAATTGAATTGGAAATGNAACTTTGGTGAAGGAATATTCTAGGGAACAAAAAAAAAAAAAAAAAAAGAGAATCACGAGAAAACAAAAGAAAAAAATAGAAAGAAGAATCTTTTGGAAGGAAGTGTGAGATTCACATTTGCCCACGCCGCGTATTAATTGTTATTACACATCCGACCTTTCATTCTCCTCAAGAGCCAATTTTCACGCGCTCTTCCGCGCGTGCCCACGTGCCAAATCTTCTCTAGTATTCAATTGATGTAACCAGATTCTGCTTTTGTCATTCATTATCTTCTTCGCTTTATTCATTTTGTACTAGTAGTATTTAGTTTCATCGTTATCTGTTTAGATTTTTGATCATTAAGAAACAAAAGTATTATTATGTATATTATTAAACATACTTATCAATAGGGTCATAGATTTTCTGATGGGTTTACTTGCAATATGCTTAACTAGGATGATAAGCAATGATCAGATTCATTGCTCACCATGTTCACAAATTCTAAGAAATCAATTTGTTTTAAGAACTTGAAATATCTAAATCCACACTTATAGAACTTTGTTGTCTCGGTTTTGATGGACAGAGGAAGTCAGTAAGCAAATACATGATGGTCTCATTGCGGAGGTGTGGGACATAAATTTATACGAGTTTGGCTCCATCAATTATTCTTTTATTAGCATATGTTAATACCACTCTTTTGTTTCAGATGCAAAAGTTTTAACATTTTTCACAATATTTTAATAAATCAAATGAAATATACATTTTATCTTTAACTCTTATCATTTGTTAAAATAAAAACACAAATTAATGGATTTTACTATTTTTTTTACCCGAAAGATAAAATAGACATAAAAATAACAATTAATGTCTTGATAAATGTAAAACTTTTATATTTTGAAACAATTTTTTTTGCTAAAACATTTTAAATTATGAAAGAGAGAAAGCGAATTGTTTTCATGGGAAAGAAAACAATAAATGCCTAAATATTTATATTTACACTTATATAATTTAATAATTGATAAATTAATATTTCTATAAATTTTGATATTATTAATTTATAGAAGTTATATTGTGTATATGCACATTGATCCAGCTACAACTGATCCAGCTCTAACTAAGACTAACCAATTATAGATTAATAAGTCTGAAAATGTTCATGTTGAAGAGATCGCGAAAGTGAAAAAAAAGAAAAAAAGGATTTGAGCTTTTTTCTCGGGCACACAACGAGAGAACACCAAAATCCTACCTCATTCTTTTAACTTACTTGATCGTAGCCGCCTGTACGAACTCTCCGGTGGCCTCTCCGACATCGGAGAGGGGCTCCGTTGCTTTGATTTTTCTTAACCGGCTGGCGGTAGATCTAGACGTGGGAGAGAGGTGAAGCTTCACTTACCACGTCCTACCGGATTAGAGCAGCTCTTCCTCCATTGGTGGAGTTTCCTTCGAAGATAAGCGATATTGGCTACTCGGTGTTGACCCAGTGTAACTGCTTTGGAGTGAAACAATCCTTCTCCGAGGCAGATCGAGAAGGAGGGAGCATCGGCGAGCTCTTGGTTAAGTCACCGCTAGAGAGTATGGCGGTGTGGTGCACCTGGTGAGGCCCGGCCGAAAGCCTCGAATTTCTTCTCCGGCGTTTGGAGAATTCGATGTGCTACGAGCGCCGCAGGAAGCTCCGTGCCCCGGGAAACAGCGGAAGCCTGCTTGATTGTCAGAGCTCAGGTGCTTAGCGTCGTGGTCCAACATCCTGTTCCTTCGGCATCCTCCACGTCCTTGAAGCATGGCTGTAGTCATGATGGCTCCACTTTCTTCCTGCCGGTGACTATCGTTGACAATGCGAGGAGATGGAAGCTATGGTTATGGGCTTAAATTGGCTAGGTCAGAAGGGTGAAGGGGGAGATGTTTGGTGGGCCATTTAAAAGGGCATGTTATGGTTGCTTCAGCTTGTATACAAATTGGCCTACGTCGATCGACTGCGAGTCGTCGAGGCGAGTTTCGGTTTTTCTTCACATCCTTTTGCTTTTCTTCTAGTGAATTGAAGTTGCCTTCGATAGAATGTGGCGGAATTTTTGCCGAAGAAATGTTTGGTTCGTTGGAGCTTGGTAGAATTTGCTTGGATTATTTAGTTCTCTTGCTAGGTTAGAATTCGGAGGACCCTCGGCTATAGGTTCGTTGTTCAGAATTTTGAGGAGGATTGTAGTTCGAGTCAACGGCGTTACTTCTTGAGATTTCTAGATTTTAATCTGTGTTCGAGTTTAGAATAAATTTCAACTTATTGGCCAATTACGAAAATATGTTGCATTTTACTTATTGTTTTTCTCTTTTGATTAGTTTAAGTCGCTTTGTTTGTCTTATTTTATTTTTAGTTTTTATGTCAGAAGTCGAAAATAGTATAAAATTTAACATTTGTAAAAAAAAAATATATATGCTCAGTCACTAAACCGAGAAGCGGGTTAATAGATTCGAATTTGGGTTTGATAAGTAGACGGTCGAACAAAAGTAGTAAAATGAATCCCAACAAGTTAAACGCAGCGTTTTGCGTGAAATTCCGTAAACCACCAATTTCTGAATTTTCTTCCTTTATTAGCAGTTAAAATTGTTCGGTCCTGATTATATCTGTAATGATGTTGGGGACTTGAGAACTACAGAAGCACTCGAGCCAAGAAATTATTGGAGACTACGATTTGTGGGAAATTCAGCTCTCCCGCACCATCCACTCTCTTCAATTCTAAATCCAAGTTTCTTCTCTGATTCTGTATCAACATCTCTTTGTTCTGTTCAGAGTCTTTGGAATCGAAGTTGGAAACTTGAATTAGTAATCAAATTCAGGAGCTTTCTGTGTTTAATTTTCTCATGCCAATTATTTACACCTAAGATTTTGTCGGATGGTTTTTTTAGACATATGTGAGGCAATTAGGTGTTGGAAAGAGGCAGGCTTTAACTTGTCTGAAACTATCCTGTCCGAAGCAAATTGTGTATTGAATAACTCGTTTGCAGAAACAAAACAGAGAATTACAAGGTTCTTGATATTTTACGCCAATCGCTACATACAGATAGAACTTATGTTCATTGAAGTGAATTTGATAAGATTATGTTCTAAAGATGTGTTTATGTTTCTGACTATTCTCTTTTCTAAAAAGATTCGGACACTTTATCTCTGTGGCTTTTGTAGTTGTGTTTTAGTTTCAGCTATTTGCTTGATTGAGTATTTATATACGATATTTCCTGGATTCTTGCAAATTCTAAGAGGCGTGCAGAGGAAGTTCATAAGTGCAGCAACACACTTGAATCTTGAGAAACACTTTAAATGAGTTTATTGAAATATAATGGGGGTGCTGCAAAGATAGCTTCAATACAAAAAGTGGTTCCTACTTGCCAAAAACTTCATCTTAGACACTTCTAGGATCTTCTCGTTCTTTTTTCTCTGATATCATGTGTTTACTTATCCTGCCATTTACTTTCCATGGATATCTTGTGATAACAGCGGATCTCTCTCTTACTTGATGTGTGCAGGGGACAAACATTCGCACTCTCAAAAGGACACATGTTTGAATCCGTGGTGTTCTTATGACCTTGTCTACATCCATACGCATTGGGTAAAGGAGGTGGTGTCTTGGACAAACCAATTATAGAGAAAACCACTCCTGATGCATTGAATCCGAGTTTGATTTGAGGTATGCTTACAACAATCTGAATTGTAATTCAAATTGCCAAATTCATATACTTTCCTCAGCTCATTTTTGAGTTTGATTAGTAAAACTCTCTTTTTACCCCTAAAAATGGTATTCATCTAGGACATTTTCTCGAAGAATGTATAGTAATCAGCCTGATCTATTTCAGTTTACATAGTTTTGATCAGGAATTATGCTGGACAGTCCGAAAAATGGTGTGTGATTCTACTTTGCTCTGATTTAGGAAATCAAAGAAGATGGCTCCACCTTACAAATTGATACTACACAACGACAACTTCAACAAGAGGGAATATGTGGTTCAGGTGTTGATGAAGAGTAATACCCGGCATGACTGTAGACAACGCAGTTAACATTATGCAAGCCCCGGCATCAACGGTTTGGCAGTTGTGATCGTCTGTGCTCAGGCCGATGCAGAGCAACACTGTATGCAGCTGCGGGGTAAGGTGCTTGTGCTGGACTTCTGTTGAGACAGATGGTGGAGGCTGCTGAAACTAATTAAACTTGGTATAGATTTTCCCACACCTCCCAGGACTCTCTATTTAGTCAAAAATTTGTCCTTTAATGTATATAATATCAGAAATTTGGTACAAGACTGTTACTATGTGCAATGAACCTTGCCCCTACATAGATCTGTTGTTGAATTTTAGTTTTTTTCAATATGCAACTTCAGAATGCAAATAAACAAAAATTTATTGAAGTCAAATGGTGTTACATATGAATCTGTCTGATTCTGTAATCACTACTGTAAATGTATCTAAGCAATTGTCAGGGAGTGATGTGTTCAAACTTCGTCTCGCCAAAAAAGAATTCAAATCCAAGAAACCTGCAGTTTCAAGACATAGGAAAACTTAAAGAAGGAGTATACATATAGATATTGTTGCCAAAACGATTTTAGTTGCAACTGAGTGAATACCATATGGAGGTATCAACCATCAATCGGAGTAAGAAACGACTGGATGCCGAAAATAATGAAAAGCATTCCACCGGAAAGAGCCACCTGCAACCACATAAAGACCCATTTAGACCAAACTCTTACACAAAACCGTAGAACGTTGCTTCAATAAAGAGAGGGATACCGGATATAAAAAACCATTACAATTCGTTCGGATATTTGAGATGCTAAGCTCTTGCCACCAAGAACAGCAGCTGCGGTGCTAATGTTTGTGCCCTGTGCAAG